>JAFFST010054718.1:2584-31185 GCA_022414735.1 Noturus placidus | reverse complement strand
GTTGTTGTGTGTGTGTGTGGGGTGGGGGGGTGTTGTTGTGTGGGGGTTGGCATGTTTGTCAGAGTTGGAGTCCCTAGCCGATTCCAGCGTATCCATGACAGCCAGGAAATGTCCTTGTATTCATTCACTTTACCTTGTTCCTTATATTCGGAGTCATCTTACACAGGTATTTAAGATGTTTTTCTTCACCAGCATCTAGACCACCATGTTTAAACACAAACACTTACATTCAAGGATTAATGAGTTGTCATATTTATATATTTAATATTGGCCTCAACTGGCTGTCTATTGTTTTTTGAGCACGTCTGCAATGCACAAAACGTTGTATTCTGCTCTGTCCGACTCCCTTGCAAATGTCTGAGTAGCGTCCAAGTCTGTAGTTACATCTGAGGTCTGAATAGCGATGTGCAGAATTTGGGTATTCACTCCACACCGCATACACGCAACTCAACTTTGCGGGACTATAATTAGACCAGGTCGGATGGAGAAATGACGCTTCGTGTACTCATTCATTATATATTGCATTCGCAATGTAGTTGCAGTTAAACACGAGAGAAATCTTTTCAGAATTATTACTGAATGGATCGAGATTATTATTTCTGGTTCTTTATAAATTAAATACTGACTTGAGATCCTGTAGCGCCATTTCCGGTGGAGTGGTGTTATGCAGCCTTGACACCCAGGAGACGCTGCTCTGTGTACGTGTATTAGTTCTAGGGTTGTGAAAAGTACCGGTATTTCGGTACCAAGTCAGTACTAAAAGGAAAAAACAGTCGACGGTACCAGATTTTCATAAGTACCGGTATGCTGCCTGACAGGTGGTCAGTCGGGAACGTTTCATGGGTGCACCATGCAATAAGAAAACATATGGAGCCGAAGCATCAGCAGCTCCGCTGGTCACCATGGCTACATCCCAAACCGTATACTTTCCTACTACATAGTAGGCGAAATACATGTTTCTCCCGAATGCTCGTTTTCCACTTCCGCTGCTATTGTTGCTGTGTGTGTAAAAGCCACGCCCCTAAAATTTCAGTGCAGATAGATTAACCGTGCTTTCAGGAAGAGTGGCTGCTTACTCGCAGTATTTATTCAAGTAGTTCAAGCATTTGCGTTTAACGTTAATATGGTCAGGAGTCCTTATTAACCAGTTAATGTGTTAACTTTTATTGGGGTAAAATAAATGGGAGGCCATGATGGGGTTTATTAATTTTACACATCAAAGGCTTATTGATGAGCGATACATATCTGAAATGTATGTGTTAGAAAAAGGCACCACAGCATGAACTAACTCTAGACACGTATGCCTCGGCCAGCAGATGGCACCCCAGCGTGAACTAACTCTAGACACGTACGCCTCGGCCAGCAGATGGCACCCCAGCGTGAACTAACTCTAGACACATACGCCTCGGCCAGCAGATGGCACCCCAGCATGAACTAACGCTAGACACGTGACCTATTGTTTTGGATTTGGTTGGATTCTGTGATGATATCCCAGCTGTGTCATGTTTGGTTTGATTATGTTGATTATTTAAACCCCTCGGGGCTAAGAGCACATTGCGCGTTATTGTTTTTTGTTTGAAGGTCTGCCTGTTTGCCGAATGAAGTATGGTTAGCCTTAGCCGAAGCCAATATGGTTAGCCTTAGCCGGGGATGCTAAGCGGTGCTTGTTTGTTTGTTTGTTTTGTTCTTAAATAAAGACGGTTCTCCTGCACTTATTTAAACCCCTTGGGGCTAGGAGCACATTGCGCGTTATTGTTTTTTTTTTTTTGAAGGTCTGTCTGTTTGCCGAATGAAGTATGGTTTGGCTTAGCCGTAGCCAGTATGTTTTGCCTTAGCCGGGGATGCTAAGCGGTGCTTGTTTGCTTTTGTTCTTAAATAATGATGGTTCTCCTGCATTTATTTATTGGCTCCAACTTCGTGACAACGGTCTACAAAAAAAAAAAAGGTAACGGAAGCAAAACAGTGAGTTAAGTTGGACCTTATTCAACAAATGTTGTTTTGCAGCATACCGGCAGCATACCGGCAGTATACCTACTGGAGGCGTGGCGGAGGTAAGCGTACACTGTATGTATTACGTAATGTTGTCTGATTGGTTTATCGCTGCCAGTGTACGTAGTGTACGTATTATGTCCCTGTGTCAGCGGGAAATGGTCCGACAGTCAATCAAGCGGAGCGTTTACCAAAGTCACACAACATTTTTACAGATTTTGGAACTCAGTCCACACATAAGGTGCAGCGGATTATTAGGCGCACGGCAGATTTTTGAGAAAATTTAAGGCTTTTAGGTGCGCCTTATAGTGCGGAAAATACGGTAACTCTAGTAGCTTTAATAATGAAATACTTGAAGTATACAGAATGGCATTAAAAAAAAATACATACATTATATCGATATTTAAATTTATGCATAAAATAATGTTGTTCAGTTAGCATGTTTTTGTGTTTTGCTTTGGTACCGAAATTGGTACAGAGTACCGTGGAATTTTACTGGTATTGTTACCGACTACTGAATTTTTGGTACCGTGACAACCCTAATTATTTCTGTTTAACAGCACGGTCCGACGTGTGTTTCCACTTATACCACAGTTATTTTATATTACGTTAAGTGTTAATGTTGTGGAATGTACGCGAGACAAGTCAGTTCCTGTTAGCACTGTGTTATAACAACAACAAACATTTGTTTGCTTGGCTCACAGAAATGCCGCTTGTCGTTGTGCAGAGAAACTGGCAGGTATAGGATTTTCGCATGGTGTGATGCTTTATAAAGCACCACGGCGGTTAAAAACTCGGACACACAAGACTCCTGTCATAAATGTTCCATAAACCGGTCCGTACCGGTTTTCTCAGAGTTTTTGCGTGATCGTTGCTGCGGAAAATTCGAGTTTTTTTATACTTTTTTTTTTTATGTGAAAAATTACTTGAAATGGTGAAATTCACGGTGACAGGTTCATCTCTTTTGAAAGAGTGCTTCAACTTGTTTGTTTTCCCTGGTTTGGGTATTTTCTGACGTGTGAAGGTTAAGACATGAGCAGAAAAGCGTACATCGTGATAAGGAGGAAGGATGTCAGAGCCTTGGCCTCAAAGATTCGGTTCTTATGTGCTGTCACCTCAAGCCGCCTTTCCGCAGGAAGACGGCATCAAAAGGAATTTTCAGTTAAACAGTAAAAGGGTCCAGGACGATACTCGGGTTTATGATATCGGATGCTTACTTTTATAGAGCTCCTTTTTTCATGTCTGTTTGGTTGAGGCCTGTGCTGGAAATTAGGACTGCAAGACAAGATCACAGTTAATGTACACTTTCAACCCACATGAACCGTAAAGTAACGTGAATGCTTTACAAAGGCGGCTTCCTGGTTAATTGTAGTCTCTCTGACACTGTTTACACCTGGTATTAATTTGTGTCGCGTGTGATTGGAACACAAGTGGTCAGCTGAGACAGGTAGGCGTTAACACCTGGCGTTTTCATGCGTCTCGAATGCGTCAGCATCGATGACTTGTGACCTAGAAAGGGTTGGAAACCTGCCAAAAGCAACACGACTAATATCAGAACTCAAAAGAAGACGTGTAAACACAGATGAGCCATAACATTAAAACGGTTGAATATTCCGCTACCAAAACAGCTCTGACCCGTCGAGGCATGGTCTTCACAAGACCTCTGAAGGTGCTGTGCGATCTGGCACCAAGAAGTTAGCAGCAGATCCTTTAAGTCCTGTAAGTTATGAGTTGGGGCCTCCATGAGATCTGGGGAATTTGGAGGCCAAGTCAACACCTTGAACTCTTTGCCATGTTCCTCAAACGGTTCCTGAACATTTTGCAGTGTAGCAGGTCACATTATCTTGCTGAAAGAGGACACTGTCATTAGGGAATATTGTTGAACAGTGTTTAGGTAGGCGGTACGTGTCAAAGTAACATCTACATGAATGCCAGGACCAAGGTTGTCCCAGCAGAACATTCCCCAGAGCATCACACTTCCTCCACCAGCTTGCCTTCTTCGCATAATGCATCCTGGAGCCATCTCTTCCCCAAGTAAGAGACGTACACACACCCAGCTGTCCGCATGATGTAAAATAAAACGTGGTTCATTAGACCAGGCCACCTTCTTCCAGTGCTCCATGGTCCAGTTCTGATGCTCACCTGCCCATTGTAGACACGTTCAGCAATAGACAGGGGTCAGCATGGGCACTCTGACTGATCGGTGTATCCATTGGACAGCATTTTCTGTTGAAAGTTTTGGAGGATTGCACAGTTTTATCCAGCTAAACCCATTTCATGTGCTGCTTTCATTAATCACATCAAAGGAAATTCAACTCCAAAGTGATTGAAGTAAATAAATGAATTAAATGTGAATTGCAGGCACAATTACTGCATAGTGTGAGTGCAGACACCGCTGCGAGTGTTCAGGCATATTTCCCTCTCGCGCACACACACAGCTCTAACGAACCTGACCACTGTACTCTGGGCTATCCACTGCCGGGAGTGCTTTATTTGTCTTGAATCTCTTACATTATTTCCAAGACACATCTCATTATTCTGGAGAGAAGACATCAGTACCCAATCCTAATATAGTGATCATTGTCTAACACTAACAGACAGAAATTATAAGATCAGTATCTGGTGATTTGTTGCATACTTTCCGACAATTTGTTGTGCTTTACTGCTGTAATATTACTCCACGTATAATGCAACAACGTTAATAATAACAATAATGTCCAGTGCCTTGTCTTTTTTTTTCTTTCGTCTTAAAACAGTCCAGTTTCAGTGAGCCTGGGCCCACTGTAGCCTTGACCACTAGTGTTCCCACATAGGAACATAACTGACTGTTAAAACATGTCAGATGATGTGATATGTTACATCAGGGGAATCCAATCTTATTCGGAAAGGGCCGGTGTGGGTGCAGGTTTTCATTCCAACCAAGCAGGAGCCACAACTGAATCCACCTGTTTAATCAGTTGATCATGGCTTTCAATAGACTCAGTTGTGGCTTCTGCTTCGTTGGAATGAAAACCTGCACCCACACCAGCCCTGTGCGGATAAGATTTATAGAAAATATACATGGAATATACAATTCACCTATCTATGATGTAATGTGTATAATTCACCTTTAAATATGTTGAAGTATCCAATATGTCACCCACTTTTAAACATTTAGACTCTTTGCTTACAGTATGATTGAACAATTAGAATTTACTGTTCTTTATTTAAAAATGTAGAACAATGCTTCATTGGAATGTGGACTGAAGTGTTGTGCCCCTCGATGCAGTAAAGCCATGGGAGAAAACAGAGACTACCCTAAGTATGTGTGTTTGGCGTTTGTGTTTGTTTAAAGCGGCCATCTGGGGCAATAAAAAGCAATAAACTGGGAACTTTTCCGGAGCTGGGGGTTTAAGCAAAAGGTAAACAAAAGCCCCTGGGCTTGCGGATTTGAGATAACGGAATTGATAAGAGTTTAAAGCACCAGGACAGGACTATTCTGCATATAGAAACCCCCACCGCTGGAAAAGACTAACCCTTTGAAGAAACATACAATTTACTGCGCATGCGCTTCAAACGTATCAGCCTATGGTTGTAAAGAACTAGTTAAGGCAATGATGATTGGTCCGGTCTGGTCGAAGGCCACGCCTAGGGGTAGTGTTACTGTTCGGAGGGAACTTTTAAAAGGATGTGTCATGTGTAAAAACGGGGGTTCTCTGCAGACAACCACACTTTGTTGTTTACAATAAAGTTTCCTGATTTTTGACTTCCAGAAAACTCTCAGACTCTGAAGATTTTATTTTTGACTTAAAGATTGATTTTTATTTCCAACAGATTGGACACCCCTGTCTTACATCAATACCACATTTATTACCTAGCATAGATGGGACTGTTCTAGAAACATGGTCTGGTTGAAAGTGTCAGGAGGCGTTGTGGACGGCAAATATTATTCCTAGCTTATACAGAAAGCTTCCTGTGATCTTAAAGTTCACCTATTATGGTTTAAAAATTATTTTTTTTATAGATTTTATGATAAGTCATTGTGGACCGGTATTTGGACTTAATAATCTTTATGTGGGAAAAGGCTGAGTCACATAACTAAGTAGAGACAAATAATGCAATAAAGGAGGTTGCACATTTTCTCATATTTGGGTACTTTTCCCCTGCGAGTAAGTTCCAAAACTGTCCATGAACCCTGGACTTCAGCTGAATGTCAGTCTGTAGATTCAAAATCTCATCCTCAGATAGCCATTACCACCTGCTTTTGGCTGCATTCAGAATCAACCCGACTCCGGGAAGCCAGCATTACCGGCCTCACACCGTCCACGGGCTGAGCCTCCATCAGAAGGACTCAGGCCCCCGGCCCGCGCCAGGCGATGCGGACTTCCGTGTGCCACATTTCCCCACACCCGTGAGGGGACGAGGGATTCAGCGCTGGGCTCTTCCATCTTGGCTCGCCGCTACGGAGGGAATCCTGGTTAGTTTCATTCTCAGATCGCCTTCCCTGCACTTGGCAATGAATCCATTTGCGCTTCCAACCATTGCATGCGTTCCGTCCATGGTGACTGATATCAATGTGCACACTGGGAGCTGGGTTTTGTCTTTAAAAGACTGAAAAATGTTAACTCCGTGATTTAAATAGCTAGTCTTTAGCGCTGGCGCGTTTGATCACACATGTGGTGAGAAAAAAGAGAGATCTCAGACTGGCTGTATTTCTTTTTTTTGAATGGTGATCTACCCGCACTTCCTTTGCGATCGACCGGTCTATCACGATCGACGTATTGTGCACCCCGGCTGTACAACAACTATTTTACTGCCTGAAAAGTTTTGAGTGTGTCTTATGGATTTTTGGCTGTTGAGCTCGAAATTCACCATGAAATTTTCCTCACATACCTTTTAAAAATAAATAAATAAATAGCCTATTTTGTGTTTTTGATCCTTAATTTCAACGTTTCAAATGTTTTCCAGATGTAACTGGACACCTAAATCACATGATGTACTGAAAACAAATGGAATCTATTTTCCATCCAATGTTCCATCCAAGCTATAAGTATTAAATGGAACATATATTACTTATAGTCCATCCATCCATCCTCTACCGCTTACTCCTTTTCAGGGTCACGGGGAACCTGGAGCCTATCCCAGGAAGCATCGCGCACAAGGCAGGGTACACCCTGGACAGGGTGCCAGTCCATCACAGGGCACCATCACATACACACTCGCACACCCATTCATACACTTTAGACACACCAATAGTTTACATGAAAATATCGAGTTTCTCATCATTCTTATATGAAAATTAATTTAAACAAGTTTCTAATTGTTAGATTGAATAATGTAGAATGAGCGTGAACATGTTAATGTTTACCAGTTACATTATGAAAGGATTATTGTGCGAGGATGTTGGCACTGAGCGTTTAAACCGTGCGATAAGCCCATATGTGGTAGAATAGCGCAGTGGTAATATGATGGAATATATGCATAATGTATAGAATAATATGTAGAACACCTGGGTTCGATCCTCAGTTTAGGTAAGAGTGCGAAGTTGGGTTTTACTCAGGGAAATGAAAATACATGATCGGATCATGTTGGATGTCCATCCATTAATCCATCCATTTTCCGTATTGCTTATCCTACACAGTGTCGTAGGGGAGCCTCGAGCCTATCCCAGGGAACTCAGGGCACAAGGCAGGGGGACACCCTGGATGCGGTGCCAACCCATCACAGGGCACAATTACACACCCATTCACACATCATCCTACATGTTGGATGTATGTAAACAAATTGCGTTAATATACCTCACTTCAATCACGAGGAACCAGTGTGCGCAATTGAATTAAGTACATTTTACAAGCTTTTTTTTTTTTCTTTCCTCAGTGTAGCAATGCAGCTTGGAGACCTCAAGTACTGTCGTTTAATTTGTGAATAGAACAGCTGTGCTAAAAGGTCTCATTACATTAAAAATACTGGCCATGATGTACAGATATGGTTCCAGGACAGAAAAGTGTATAAAATACTTGTCAACCCAACAGAGATATTTTTGCCTCCTCTTCATATAAAACTCGGGTTGATTCATTTAATTTTTTCCCTTTTTTCATTTTTTTTTATGAAAGCAATAAACAAGTCAAGTGAAGGATTTCATTGCTTGAGACAGATGTTTTCCAAATGAACTAATGCCAAGATAATCTTGGTGCAGTCAGTGATGAACATGGTGAAAGAATCTCAAGACACTGCAGTGATGGAAAAACCGTAGCAGTGACACTGGAATCCAAAAGATGTTGGCAGATTATTGTTGTGCCCTTCAATGAGAAGCAAATCAGCAGCAGAACATTATTTGTTTTAGGTCAGTGGGTATTATTTCACCATGCTAACACACGGAAAAGTGTGGCGCCAAAGGTTCTTGCACACTAGTAGCACAATCAATGTGACATGGACATGGTGTGACATGGGTTCTCAACCAGTTGAAGAGAACCCGTGTCACACCCCTCTTCATCTCCCTCCACTGGCTTCCTGTAGCCGCCCGCATCAAATTCAAGGCCTTGATGCTCACCTACAAGACCTTGTCTGGAACAGCACCCTCCTACCTCAACTCTCTCCTGAAGGCTTACGTTCCCACACGCAATCTGCGATCGATTAGCGACCGACGTTTAGTAGTTCCTACTCAGCGCGGCACAAGGTCCCTTTCCTTCACACTAACTTTTCCTCAGTGGTGGAATGAACTTCCAACCTCAATCCGGACTGCAGATTCACTCACCATCTTCAAGAAACAGCCAACGACCCACCTCTTCCGTCAACACCTAACCAACTCATAAAAAAAAGAAAAAAAACACTTACACCTCTACTCTGCGCACGTTGCTTCTCTATGTTGCTTCTTCTAGTACTCAATTAATGGATCTTGTATAGTAACACTACTTGTATTGTTCTCTGCTTGATATCACTTTGCTTGTATCTCTCATTTGTAAGTTGCTTTGGATAAAAGTGTCTGCTAAATAAATAAATGTAAATGTAATCACATAACTCAACATGTTCTTTCAGTAAAAGTGAAGGCACGATCGGGCCTAGTGCATAGCACGGTTGCCTCACAACTCCAGGGTTAGGGGTTTGATTCCCGCCTCCACATGTTCTCCCCGTACTTTGTGGGTTTCATCCAGGTACTCCGGTTTCCCCCAGCAGTCCAAAGACATGCGCTGTAGGTTGATTGGCGTGTTCGTAGTGTGTGAATGAGTGTGATTGTGCCCTGCGATGGGTAGGCACCCTGTCCAGGGTGCCCCCCGCCTCGTTCCTCCAAGTTCAATGTTACTTCTAGGAGGTGTTGTTTTCAGTTGGTGGTACGTCAAATGGTACTTAATAATGACTTCCAGCCCTGGTGAGTCAGAGTGTGTGTGGAATGTTAACCCCGGCAAGTAGGCTGGTGTTGAAATAGTCTTCATCGAGAGTTAGCAGAAACAGGAGTTGTGCTAGTCATATCTTGCAGACAACAAATACTGAGAGATTGAACGTTTTCTGCACAATTGAATCCTTCCAAGGTTGCTCTCTTTTGTCGTCTTGGACAGCCTTGGTGTCTTTTTAAGCACTCAAATTGTTCACGTATGTACTGTGGTAAACATTTTGACGTTTGTTTAACATACTGTTTTTTGTGCTGAGAACAGATTCATTGCGGTAGGCTTCCTCCAGCTTACCCTCTCTCGCAAACTCTTCCAGTTTCACAAACTTGCGTGATGTCTTGCGTTTTATTGCTGAAAATGTAATGCTTGGATTCCTTTCTGCTAATTATGTGAATAATGTTTTTAATTTTTTATTTATTTATTTATTTAAATCCTAGCCGGACCAGAGTGCCTACTGAAAAGAGTTCATATATGAATAGGAAATAAATGACTTTTCGTGGTCTGTTGCGTAATCCGTGCCTTTGAACTCCACTTTTCATGTTTAATTAAGAATCCTTGAGCAAGCCATTAAAAAAAGAAAAAAAGTGGTATACTGATTTGAGTCAGCAGCAGTGCCGTTTAATAATCTGGACCACCCATGTATCTGCGGTGCCCCCCCCCCCCCCCCCAATTGATGCAATTAAGTCCATTGATCAAACCATTTAGAAGATGGTCAGGGCCAAAAAACACACTTTAAGCTAATGGATGTTAAGGCGGGGATCACGCTAGCTTTGTACATGGATCGTGTGCTCATTTGCTTAGAGCCTGTTCTATGAGAGTGCAACATTTGTCTTCCTTTTATAATAAATGTTTCTCTCTTGCGTTTTCTCTCTTTCTTCCTTTCTTTTCATATCAACAGGCTTCGAGTCGGGATAAGAACTTCCAGACGGATGGCGAAGGCAATCAGATGTTCAAAGGCCACAGGTAAAGTGTTGATCACTTTTAGCATTAAGTGCAGTCTAGATTGCTCTTTCACTGCTTTGATGTTCTTCTGAAAGCATCTTGCCAAACTTTTTATTTGGATTTTTACCCAGATTTCTCCCAGTTTTGTCAAAGCCAATTCCCACCGGCTCCTTTATTGCTTGACAGCTGCCAAGCTGTGAGAGTGATGCCTAAGGCTGTGAACACTGATATGCATGCTGATGTGTTGTATGCGTGTTTGTTGGTGGGAAACCTTTTTTTTTTTTCCCCCCACCCTTTTTTTTTTTAAACCAATGTAACTGGCAGTCATGTGACCATGTTGAAATATGGATGGTCTGTCCCATATTATCTCCAGTTGGCTGAGGCATGGTCATTTCATAGAATTCAATTAACTTTGATGTGTATAGTGCTTTTAACAATGGACGTTGTCTCAAAACAGCTTTACAGAAACATGCAAACACAGGATAGAGATTTTAAGTGTGTGAATTTATCCCTATTGAGCAAGCCAGTGGTGAGAAAAAACTCTCTTAAGATTATATGAGGAAGAAACCTTGAGAGGAACCGGACTCAGAAGGGAACCCGTCCTCATCTGGGTAACAACGGATAGTGTGAAAGTAAAAGAAAGTTCATTATGATTTTATATGAAGTCTGTTTGTTGAACTAGTCCACTGTTCACTAAATGAGACCTGAGTGGATGTGGTAATTGCAGTCCCAAGGCCATAGCTGCAACCATAGTGCAACCGGAGAACGTCCATGTGGAAAAACTATTTCATGGAACTTCAAGGTAGGGCATCTGGATGGATCAGGCAGGTCCAGAGTACAGAAAGGGTCAGGATCACTGGCACCTCCGTAAAATCATGTGTGGCTCGACAGAAGGAGGGAGGGAGAGGGAGGGAAAGAATAGATGTTCGATCAAAATAACTCTGGTAAACATTTAAATGTATCCAACTGCCAGTTGGATAGCCTCGTTCGGAGACCCTGCAGACAGTGGCACTGGACCCAGCCCATCGTTCTTTCTGGTAGATATGTGATGAAGTGCTGTACTAGCAGAAGATCGAAGACCTCTCTGGTGATCATGCAGGTTACGACCCACTTGGTCACGGACCATCCACACGCAGCCGCATTGCTTTCTCTGGCATCTGACTGCCACAATAAAAAGCCAGAGAGCAAAGCCAATTTCAGTGGTCGTTTTGAAGTAGGAGTAGGTTTTCCTCCTGAACCATCATTCGTTTAGACCCACATTGATATTATTTAATGTGGCATATCTGAGCACAGTCAGAAAAAAAAAGCATTTTGCCTGGCAACGGCCGTCCTCTTTCTGTCAACTGAAGCATGTGTAGTGTTTGCACAGGCAGGTAATATGATCAGGTGAGTGATCCTTGAGTGGGAAAAGTTGTACAAGTGTATAACTAATGCACCCCAAGCATGCCAAGCAACAGCGGCTCAATTGCAAATTTGTGTCGTGTGTGCAGGAACCTAGTGACGTGCCTGTCCATGTCCATGGACGGTACACTACTGCTGTCAGGCTCACATGACGAGACTGTCAGGATGTGGGACGTTCAGAGCAAGCAGTGCATCCGCTGCATCAACCACAAAGGTGAGTTCCACCCACTCCTTTGGCAGCATCTCTCGCTCTTTCTCTCCCGACGTCCTTCCTGCGTTTTAAATCGCGTCATCTAAACCTCTACTCATAAACATCCATGCTTAGTCATGTTTCAAGCACTCGCCAGAGGACCCATATGCCATGCACTATTGGAACCATACCAGAGATCTCTGTTTGCTTCGAAGCTTTGTAGCTATAATTTCAGATGGATCAGTGAAATAGGATGTGGAGTATTATACAAAGAGAATACAACACAAGCAATGCGATCCAAAGAGCGCCTTCCAGTCACGAGTTACATCAAGCGCCACATAATACCATGAAACTACTAGTCCAAGTCTGTCCAAGACTTTCGTACACTAGAAAGTATTTTGGGAGAAATTCGGACTTTGTTAATCAGTTTCCCTGTTTACTGACAAACTTTCTCAACTAATCCAAGAAATATCGTGGCGTTCCGGTCATTTCCACTGTTTCCAATCAGGTTTTCTTGTCTACAAGTACAACCAAGCGAATATGCGCTTTGTTCCCAAACGTTTTCGAGAAGTAACGGAAAGTTTTCAGAAATGGAAAAGTTTCCGAAAATGACAAATGAGACATTAGGTTTAGGAAAACGCTATGATTTTATCGAAATCATGTGATGTTAAAGAAATAGGCATGGTATTTATTTAGGTTAAAATGTATGAGGGAGCTCTGCACATTGAAAAATCTTACTGCTGGTGCTGTGTTTGGACTGCAAGAACACAACAGCGTTCTCAGTGTTCTTTCTGGTCAATATCAAGGCCTTGAAGATTCTGCCTTCATCTCTTTCCCTTCCCTTTTGCTTGTTTGGAGCCCTGCTTAACATATTGATGACTTGGGTCGTGTTGACTTGCAGCCAATATTTTGAAAGCTTTTTTAAAAATATTTATTTCAGTGCTGCCAAGTTCAGTTAAAGGAGTTCAATTGCAGCACGTCACCTAAAGTCTAGTTTAGAATCTCTTCCTAACAGTGGAGGTATGTTTTTATTTATTTATTTATTTCCCTAACTGAAATTCTGGCAAATGGAGAGAAGCAGCAGGTTGGAACTGAAGAGTCAATCTCAGCTTTCATGACATATACAGTGAGGGGGAAATATGGATTCGCACACTGTTATTTTTGTTATTCAATATAGTCCTACTGCATATATCCACTTCAGATTTACACACATACTGTCTCCTGACTTTGCACAACAAAGATATGTGTGGTTGTTTTTTTTTTTTTTTTTTTTTTTTTTTTTTTTTTTAAAGAAACTGATAGGGAATGAAGTATTACAGTTTCAATACATCTATGATAAGAAGGGCTTTATTTATTTATTTATTTGTAATTTTTTTGCTTTGTGCTTCAGTTTTGTCTGAAAATCATCTTCAATTCCCCAAGGTTATGAGGATCTCTCTGATGCACTTGCAATTTCACAATCCTCTCTATAAATCATCAGTGAGGTTGTTGTCTTGGTCAAACATCCATCGTCTACGATGTCCCAATACATCAGTCCATTCGCGTTTCCTTCGATGACGTGGAATGCCCCAGTGTTGTTTGCAGAGAAGCAGCTTGTGTCATGATGAACCCGTCTCCGTACGTCACTGTGTGTATGGTGTTCGTGAGATCATATGCACGAAGCTTCTTTCTCCAAATATGGAAAGCTGGCTTTTCTTTGAGCTTACTTATCATTAACGAGAGAGCGTGTTGTGAAACTTTGGGTGGCACACCTGTCTGGGGAATTTGTCCTTCCCCCTTATCAAATGGACCGAAATTAATTGGACAAACTACCATAATACTAACTGACATTTTTCATTTTTGATTGTAAACCCTTTAGGGTATACATGGGCGTCGCCAGATGCTGGGTTTCTTCCCTGTTCTTCTTCCCTGCCAGGCCTTTACTCCAGCTGTCTTCAGTTCCTTCCTGTTCTTGGAGCATTTATTGTCGTACAGGCGGGTTTGTTTACCAGGGGTGAAAAAATTCCGTTTTTTCAGCCTGATGACGGCTTGCTTCACTGGCAATGGCAGCTATTTGGACTTCATATTGAGAAGCAACGGGTTCCAAATACCACATGTGCTGTCGATTCCAGACATTGTATCTGCTTACTTTTACATACCTGGCCACGGAACAGCTGAAAAGCCAATTGTCCAATTACTTCTGGTGAGCACATATTAAAAAGTGCTGTAATTCTTACAACATTTACCTGATTTGCAAACGTCTGCACTACCGTTATTGACCTCCAATATATTGTAGTGGACAGCTTTTTGGCTCATATTTTTCAATACAAAGTCAAAAGACATTACGTCTGTAAATTTGAAGCGGATATACGCAGTGGAAGTACAACCAAAGTGTCCGAATGCATACTTCCCCCTTCCCCTTCTTCCTGTACCTTAAGAATGAGCTTGATGAGTATCATCATTGGTGTCCTATAGATGTGAAGTGACAGATACGCAATTAATTGGGCAGAGAAGGCGTTTGATCAGGCTTCGCCGAGTGTCTGAATTAGGGCATTTGAGACTGTAGTACCTGCAGTAATTAAACGAGCATCAAGAGCTTTGTATTTTAGTTAATAACCCTCCATGTGCTTGTCGTTCATTCCACTAAGTCTTGACAAACCCTCTAAATCTCAAACCGCTGTTCAGCCTTGTTGCCTCCGTTCACTGTTGGAAATAAGTTCACATAGCATTCCCCCATACAGTTTTTAGGTCATTTTCCAGTACTACTTTCTTTAACATGGAACACTTTCTGTGGGTGTGTGTGTGTGTGTGTATATATATGTGTATATATATATATATATATATATATATATATATATATATATATATACATATCCTATTTGTGTGTTTATTCAACACATTCATCTGAAGCATTTGATCTGGAAGGCAATTAAGCCCACTTTCACGCCTATTCCCCAGATACTGTTGATCCCTGCCCTCACTCCCTTTTATCTATTTTCATTAAGGTCTGCAGCTAGACACGTATGTAGCTGAGCCTTGAGCCAGACCCGAACAATTCATGCCGTTTTACAAAATGTCTTTTTCGAGCTCAATGTGTAGGCATGAGTGGTTATGTATTAGCGTGTTGGAGCCTCGGGATTATGAGGCATAAACGTATCCTCCTTCGTAACTGTCAACATGGGTACAAACCCTTTTAATCACCCACTTTTTAGGTATGATCAGTGATGTTGAAGGGTGACTCGTTTTATAGTTAGCAAAAACAAGCCGGAGTGCAAAAGGGTAACGAGCTTGGTGGTTCAAAAAGAAGGCGGCGTTCATTAAAAAACACTGCTCACGCTCAACCCGAGTGAACTCTGTCAGATGTGGCTGGCTGTGCTGTCGAAACTTGTGTTAATTACACAGCTGATTGCGATCTCGACTAGGCACCTTCAATCAAAATCCTCCTCCTGGAATGACTTAAAGCTGGAAGTTGATGACGCTGTCCAAAATGCATCCTTACTCCTACATATTCCCTACAAGTATCGTATTGTATTATGAGTATTCTGTTTGTACAGGGCATTGTGGCATACACTCTACTGTGTCTTCAGACATAACAATAGAGTCCAAAATAATGGACTATATAATGAATAGGACGTGATATCAGACACGGAGATCGTCGTAGACACTTCATTAAGAAGCAAGACAAGTTCTTTTCTCATCCCGTCTTGATCTCTGCTCCTCAGATCGGAGTTGGCGGATCTGATACCGAGGGCGTTCTTGTACGAGTCTTTGCTAGGTGTCGAAGAAAGTTTTCAGTCCTGCAGGTCATGGACGATTCTGTTCTGATAAGTCTTGACGGATTTCTTTCTTTCTTTCTTTATTTATTTTTACTTATCTGATAGGCTTAATCACTTTCCTGGCATCCTCTGTGATTCACAGCTAAACTGCAGCAAAACTTAAGGTCATATTTACAGTCATTACTGATCAGACCTAGATAGATTTCCCAGTAGTGTTTCAGGGTGGATTCAACTGTGAGCAAGAATAACAGAGCATCACGCGCTAAGCTACTGTAGATTTTAGCGCAGATGGCTTCTCCATGCTCTTGAGTTTTAGTAACGCTGTCCTTTTTTTTCTCTTCTTCTTCTTCCCTCCATTTCTCTCAGATTCTTTTCTCGTCTTTGAAAACTGAGCCTTGTGTGTAGCGTGAGTTGTTACGTGTACAAGGAATTTGCCTTGGTGTACTGGTGCTTAACAAGAAGAGTTCAATAGAAGACATAAAATCATATTAATGAGATAAACAAGAGAGAAAGTTATGAAAATGAGAAGGATAAAAACAAAACTATAAAGCTATGTAAACTATGAGCATAAATATGAAAATATAAAGAACTAGGAAATTAAAAATAAAGATATTAACAGTGTGGGTTTGTTTATTGATGTAATGTCCATGGAGGCGGCTAAGAGACCATGGTGGGTCCTGAGTTTTGTTAATGAAGTCGGTTGCGGATGGAAAGAAACTGTTTTTGTGTCCACGCTGAGAAGGGTCAGCCACAATCTTAACGGCCCACTTCATGGTCCTGAAGTGTACTGGTCATGAACGGGTGGTGAATGACATGCTGCAGTCTGTCCTTGTACATGGCAGTGGCAGCAGCGAACCGGATGGTGATTGAGGAGGCGAGTATGGACTCCATGATGGAAGTGTAGTGTACTGTCATTGTCTTTGGTAGGTTGAACTTCTTCAGCTGCCACAGGTAGTACATCCTCTGATGTGCTTTTTTTTAATCAGAGAGCTGATGTTCAGCTCCCACTTGAGGTCCTGGGTGGTTCTCATTAAGCAGAAGGAGTCCACGGTATCGACTGGGGAGTCACACAGGAAGATTGGGGCAGGGTTCTACTACCATCTCCATTGTTTTCACAGCGTCGAGCTCTAGGTTGTTCTGACTGCAACAGGTCACCTGATGGTCAATGTTGTGTTGAAATCAGATCTGAAATCCACAAACAGGATCCTGGCATAGGTTCCCGAGGAGTCCAGGTGCTGGTGGACGGCCATGTTAACGGCGTCATCTACGGACCTGTTGGCTCTGTAGCTTACTGCAGAGGGTCCAGGAGAAGAGTCTGTGATGGATTTGAGGTGGGACAGCACAAGGCGCTCAAAGGACTTCATCACCTTAGATGTCACTGCGAGAGGCTTGTAATCATGAAGTCCTGTGATCCTGGGTTTTTTGGGGACAGGAATGATAGTGGTGATAGAAAAAAAAAGTATTCCTGAGACAGCTCAAGAAACTTAGCATTGCACAACTTATTCTCATTGCATTTACATTTATATTCAACGCATTTAGAAGACACACCAAATGTTTGTGGACCACTGACCATCACACCCATTTTTCCTTTTCGAACATTCCAAATTTAGTCCCCCTTTGCTGTTATAATAACCTCCACTCATCTGGGAAGGCATTCATGAGGTCTGGTACTAATATTGGATGAGGGGGTTTGTTCCAGTTCATCCCAAAGGTGTACAGTGGGCTTGAGGTTCTAGCTCTGTGCAGGACACTCAAGTTCTTCCGCTCCAACCTTTACAAACCATGTCTTCATGGAGCTCAATTTGTGCACAGGAGCATCGTCATACTTGACCATGTTTGGTTCCAGTGAAGGGAAATTGTAATTCCACAGCATACAAAGACATTCTACACAATTATTTACCTCCGACCCAGATACCCACAGGAAGTTCATTTCACCACCTGGGTTCAAGCACTGAGAAGAGCCTTTTATGCATGCCTTCCTTGGACCTTGACGGGTGGTGGGTCAAGTGGAGATGAGATGGTATCATAAGCCGGCTGGGCTTTGCTGCTGCATCGTCCAAAATATAACCACCCCTTGCAGAGTGGTAGGTCAGGAAAACCCCACCCCCCAAAGCCTCTCCAGCAAGCACCACGATGGTTGCACCTTTCTATAACCTCTCTCTTAGTAAATGCAATGACTATTGAGATATGATCAGTCACAATTTTAGTACCTTCACGTGTGGTACACACCACCCATCAGTCAAATTCTACTAAATCCAGAAGGCTGGGATTTGCAGAGACTAATGTTCTCTGTTCAGACATCCCTCTATACCAGTATATCTTCTCCACCTCACTCCATAAGCCTTGGCATAGTGAATAACAGTGTTCCCCTATATTAGGGCTACAGTGCCTTGATTGCACTGTATTGAGATTGCACTGTATTGAGATGTGATGTGTAGATGAACAGCACTCTGAAAGCTATTACGAAGAATACAATGCAAATCAGTTAGGCTTAAGGCTGCATCAGAACAAAGTCGTTTTTGGAAGTCTTGCAAGTTGTGCGTGTTCTTTCACGTTGTTGCCGCCATTAGCTACATGCGTAGCTTTTTATATTTTTTTATGTTCACCCCCTCCATCCCTGTGGGAATTTACCGTGCCAAGAGGCCATATCTGCAGTGTCTTGGCAGCGCTTGCATCGAGCCCACCGCCCTCCCTCTCTGTGATTCCATAACGTTGTGGTTCTGTGACCCTACCTGGCATTGTGCACAGTTTATGAATGCGTGTTGCAGTCGGAGTGGCCCAGTCCATTAGTGTAATTCCAGCAGTAGGAGCCAGCATGCAATAAATTGATGGTTGTAATTGAGTGAGAGATAATTAGCCAGCCGTGATGGCGCACGACAAGGAATAAATAAATACACCAGGCTTCTCGCACAACATGCAGCCTGTGATTTAAACAGACGATAGGTTTATTGTTTGTTTAATGCCTTGGTTCACTTCTAATGCTTCAGTCCACTAATAAAGGTAATGTGCCAGTTTTGGATTAGAGTTTATCCAGATTTGCATTCTATTTTGTTTGATTAGTGGGTACGTTTTACAGTCTCCTAAACGAACCACCCCGGTCGTTCGGCTCCTGGCGCCCACCTTTTATTTACATTTACATTTATTCATTTAGCAGACGCTTTTATCCAAAGCTTTTATTTCCCTATCTTTATTTATGAGGATCTCAGCTGTTAAGCTGGAAATTTACATTTACATTATATTTACTCATTTGGCAGATGTGCAGCTTGGGAGCGAGTTAGAACGCAGTCCATGCAAAGAGATGATCCGCTGAGTGTTAAAGTTGAAATTCTTAAAGTTGAAATTCTGGCACAAACTTCTAGAGTGTTGGTTACAGGCCCCCCCCCCCCCCCCCCCCCCACAAAAATGTGATATATAACCCAGTTTTTGTGACTAAACACATGTCTTTGCACTCCCTTTTATTTTTCATACTCTGGATCTGTGACGCACATTGTCAAACTCTGTCATTCTCTCACAGCCAAACCGAATAGCACTCGCGCTACTTAAGACTCCCCGTGATGCGAATACATTATTCAATTTCCCGCGTCAACTGGAAGGCAAACAGAAATTGGAGTGCACCTCCCTAATTCTTTAAATATGGACTCTTTTTCTTCTTGGGAACACGTTTTCTTTTGGGAACACACAGCATGCTTGACATATTGATGAGTTTGGTGAGGTTATTAACTGTAAAGTAAACTTTTTATGAAACATTTTCAGTGCATTTTTACATTCATTTATTTTCTCAAAATGTTGAAAATAATGATCCAGCAAAGTTTCAAACTGCTGAATGTTCGGAAATATTCTGGCATGCAAATGCAGGCCGAGGGAATATTTTTTACAGTCTGTATTTTTTTTTTAGTAAAATTTTTTTTTACCTCTAGCATGTACTGTCGTAGCGGATTTATTTATTTATTTATTTTTAATATTCCAGTTGTGTTCATTAATCAGCATTATGCAGTCTCAAATTGAAAGTGCAAAAGCCTTTAGCTAAACTGAATTTCAAATATTAATACACTCACATTATTATTTAACACGTTGTATTGATGTTCGTTGTTATTTGCCTGTAGAGGATAAAGTAATGTATACGAGCACTGTGTGTAATTAATATGTTGTTGAAATATGGGACTCTGCATTATAATATAATGCAGTCAGTCTTCCTGAAGGGAGAAGCTTTGAAATGGAATAATTGGACAACAAAATGTGTGAGAGAACTTTTTCCATTAGTCTATTATTTGAAAGTCTGATATCCCAGGTCCATTTTTCTTAAACGTCCTCAACTTTTATGCTTGTTTCTTGTAAATACTATATATCCAGATTTATTGTGCCTGCATCTGTACTCCAACTGAACAAGCCTTTGGTGTAGTGTTGAAGTATCAAATCAGCCAGTTTGCAGTTCTAAAATCAGCCTTCCTGCGTTTCCATGTTTCTTTTTGTACTTTCCTACGAACATGTCATCTGGCGTCAGTACTGTACACTCTCCAAGGAAAGTTCTTTCTCTTTGTATTGCGGCTTTTTACAATTGGATGTTATAATCTCCATGTTGTCTGGCATTAAATCAACATGCACATGGTCTTATTCTTTCATTCGAACCAGCCTTTGACATGACGCTTGGTGCACTGATGAGAAATTAGCTCCCCGCCCAACCTGCTGATAGAAAAGTCTGATGATGGAGTATTTGAAGCCTTTGGAGAACTCTGCCATGATTAACATTTAAACGAAATTTATCCGATGCCTGTAAGGGCTTCAGTTCCCTTCAAAGGAGCCAGCTGAGGAGAAAGCTACACGCTCGTGTACATAAACCTGTTTGAGCTCGGCAGTTTCCGAGCGCGTCGGATCGCCAGCGTAATGTTCAATTTCCATTTAAAGCTCAATCTGTGCTTAATCTTGACCTAAGACGCTGACATTTAAGTTAATGCGGTTATGTCACCGGCAAACTGTGAAACATGGCAAATTCTTCCTTGTATGTCGTGCTATATTTTTTTTATTTATTTTAGTAGCACTTGACGAACAAGGCAAATTGCATTGCTACTAAAATAAATTTAAAAAATTTAAAAACGTTCAAATAATGGGAGTTCCAGAAGGTTCTGACACATGTACAACTGCTGCTGTAGCGGCCTTGTTAAAAGAGGCGTTTGGTCTGGAGAAGGAGCCGGTTTTGGACCAGTCCCACCGGACCCTTCAGCCGAAGCCCAAGCCTGATGAACAACCACGAGCTATTGTGTGCAGATTCCACTATCACAGTGAATGTGTGGATATTTTACAGCGTGCGAGAGAGCTCCAGCAGATTAAAGTGAGGAATTTTGATTATTTCCGTTTTCCCTGATTATACACCTAAGATAGCTCGGGCTCGAGCTGCATTTAATGAGGTTCGGGGTCAACTTCGTGATGTTGAGGGCGCTCGGTGTGGAATACTTCACTCAGCTCGTCTTCGCATTACACATAACGGTGTCCAGAAGGACTTTATTTCAGTGGAGGAAGCAGGAGAATATGTGAAACTCTTGATATCAGGATGAAGTGTATCACCTGCACAGCGGCGTGTTTTTTTTTTGTTTTTTTTTTTTTTTTTTTTAAGTTAAGGAAATTATATCTGTTATTGTGCGCAGACTGTTCATCAGATTTGAAGTCAGTAGGGGATTTCTCTCTTACTGAAAGCTTTAGTTTTGGTAAGGGTTGGTTAGTTCAGCGTTCTTTCCGAGAGGTTGTCTCAGTGTGAACAACTTTATTTGTAGAGGGATACACTGCTGTCTCCTTTGGGTTATGGAGACTTTGGGTATTTTTATGTTTAAGGGTTTTTTGGGGGGAGGGGAAATCACTCCGGCTCTAATTGACTATTTATATCCCTATAGTTTACTTTATTAGATGGTTAGTAGTAATATTGATCCCAGCACGGCTAGGACAGGCACGCCATTTAAGATTTATTAGTTGGAACGTCATAGGTATGGGTAAACCTGATCTAAGGTTTTTATATATATGAAACTTTTAAAAACTCTGATATAGTATTTTTCCATGAGACTCACCGTTGTATTAAAGATCATCGGTTATATTGCCCTTGAGTCTTATGCCTGTTGTTGGGTTTTATAATATTTATACAACCAGCAATAGTTAGTGTAACCATCATGTGCCAAGGTGATGGGGGTGGGGGGTATGAAAATTAATCTTGTGTAAATGAACCACATGTAAAATTACATATAAATGAATCATATATAAATTTTGTTTGGAGGGTATGTTACTGGGGTTAAAAATTTGATTGTGTATGAATGTATGAAAATGATATGTAATTAAATCACATGTACATGAATCATAAGTAAATTAATCAAATGTAAACATTCCTGGGTGGGGTGGGAGGGGCTGTTATCGGGGTAAAAAATGTTGATTCTGTATTGATATATTTTGTTGTACTCTGAAAAGTGCGTGAGAACCAATAAAAATTATGACCAAAAAAAAGCAATGCAACTGGCCATGCTTTGTGATCTGTAATGGAATTTAAATTCTCATGATTATATACAGTATCTTACAGAAGTGGGTACACTCCTCACATTTCTGTAAATATTTGATGATATATTTTCATGTGACAACACTGAAGAAATGACACTTTGCTACAATGTAAAGTAGTGAGTGTACAGCTTGTGTAACAGTGTAAATTTACTGTCCCCTCAAAATAACTCAACACACAGACATTAATGTCTAAACCGCTGGCAACAAAAGTGAGTACACCCCTAAGTGAAAATGTCCAAATTGGGCCCAATTAGCCATTTTCCCTCACCGGTGTCATGTGACTTGTTAGTGTTACAAGGTCTCAGGTGTGAATGGAGAGCAGGTGTGTTAAATTTGGTGTCATCGCTCTCACACTCCCTCATACTGGTCACTGGAAGTTTAACATGGCACCTCATGGCAAAGAACTCTCTGAGGATCGGCAAAAAAGAATTGTTGCTCTACATAAAGATGGCCTAGGCTATGAGAAGATTGCCAAGACCCTGACACTGAGCTGCAGCACGGTGGCCAAGACCATACAGCGGTTTAACAGGACAGGTTCCTCTCAGAACAGGCCTCTCTATAGTCGACCAAAGGAGTTGAGTGCACGTGATCAGCGTCATATTAAGAGGTTGTGTGTGGGAAATAGACGTATGAGTTCTGCCAGCATTGCTGCAGAGGTTGAAGGGGTGGGGGGGGGGGTCAGCACACTGCATCAAATTGGTCTGCATGGCTGTCGTCGCAGAAGGAAGCCTCATCTAAAGATGATGCACAACAAAGCCCACAAATAGTTTGCTGAAGACAAGCAGACTAAGGACATGGATTACTGGAACCATGTCCTGTGGTCTGATGAGACCAAGATAAACTTATTTGGTTCAGATGGTGTAAAGTGTGTGTGGCAGCAACCAGGTGAGGAGTACAAAGACAATCTTGCCTACAGTCAAGCATGGTGGTGGGAGTGTCATGGTCTGGGGCTGCATGAGTGCTGCCGGCACTGGGGAGCTACAGTTCATTGAGGGAACCATGAATGCCAACATGTACTGTGACGTACTGAAGCAGAGCATGATCAGTATGCAGTATTCCAGCATGATAACGACCCCAAACAAACCTCCAAGACGACTACTGCCTTGCTAAAGAAGCTGAGGGTGAAGATGAAAGACTGGCCAAGCATTTATCCAGACCTAAACCCTATTGAGCATCTGTGGGGCATCCTCAAACGGAAGGTCTTTAACATCCACAAGCTCCGTGATGTCATCATGGAGGAGTGGAAGAGGACTCCAGTGGCAACCTGTGAAGCTCTGGTGAACTCCATGCCCAAGAGGGTTAAGGCAGTGCTGGAAAATAATGGTGGCCACACAAAATATTGACACTTTTTCACTTAGGTTTATACTCACTTTTGTTGCCCGTGGTTTAGACATTAATGTCTGTGTGTTGAGTTATTTTGAGGGGACAGTAAATTTTCACTGTTACACAAGCTGTACACTCACTACTTTACATTGTAAGAGACTGCCCATTGAAAAAAATATTCTACCCCCCTCCTGTTAGTTTCTTGTTGATTTTGATTCATGCCTGATGTCTCTTTCACCTCACTACCGAATCACTCAGCCTATAAGTGCAGGCTATCATACACCAATGATTTTGTTTTTATGGCGCTGTCTGAGAATCATAAATAAATGTTTGATAAATTCATAAATGTTTTGGAGAGGGCATTTGCATGTCTGCTCTATTTTTCTGAAGCAGAGACTAGACAGCATGCACACAGAGAGGCAGTCCTCCATTAATAAATCATGGCCAGTTCACAGAAAAGAGTTGGTCAACCCTGAAATGTCTGCCAGTGAGGAATTTTGCAAATCATTATTGGGAAGTGATGGCTTAGCGGTTACTGATCGGAAGGTCCAGGGGTTCAAGCCCCAGCACTGTAAGGCTGCCACTGTTGGGCCCTTGAGCAAGGCCCTTAACCCTCTCTACTCCAGGGGTGCTATATCATGGCTGACCCTGCGCTCTAACCCCAACTTCCTAACCCTGAAGGAACAATTGTAGAATTAAAATAGTCACTTTGAACATAATGAATGCAGAAGTAGGTACAATACTCGTTCAAGCTGATATAGTGTGGTTTGGCTTTGCACGCACATAGGAGCTGCTTTAGTACTGCTGCTTGGTTGGTTTCAGGAATTTCAGTTCATGTGTGCTTAAGGAAGAACCGTAAGAAAGCCTTATAGATTTGGGAAAGACGTACTGTCATTTATGAGTCAAAAACCAGACTGTTGGGTTAAAAAGATTTTGTAAACATGACATTTTCTTAAATACGATTACGTGGTTCTGTGCTACAGTCGGTCAGTACAGCTCGAGCTTTAAGCGCAGAAAACATTAGCCATGATAGCAACACGCAGATATCCATCCATCCATCTTCAACCGCTTACTCCTTTTCAGGGTCATGGGGGAACCTGGAGCCTATCCCAGGGAGCATCGGGCACAAGGCGGGGTACACCCTGGACAGGGTGCCAGTCCATCGCAGGGCACAATCACATACACACTCACACACACATTCATACACTACGGACACTTTAGACATGCCAATCAGCCTAACATGCATGTCTTTGGACTGGGGGAGGAAACCGGAGTACCCGGAGGAAACCCCCGACACACGGGGAGAACGTAGATATAAAGACTACAATATACAACACAGTTTATTAATTCACGACTGAAACAAATCAACGACAGAGAGGTTTGCCAACACTGACCATTGTTATCTAGTTTTAAAGAACAACCAGTTGTACGTGTTATTACCTATACTTACGATTGATGTTGTGGAAGCTCGTCTGCAAAACAAGTTAGTTCCTGTTATCACTTTGTTTTATAACAGCTATAAACTGTTCAGCTATTCCCTCACCGGCCTCTCTCTCTCTCTCTCTCTCTCTCTCTCTCTCTCTCTCTGTCTCTCTCCCTCTCTCTCTACCTCTCCCGCTCTCTCTGTCTCTCTCCCTCTCCCTCTCGCTTTCCCTCTCTCTCCCTCTCCCTCTCTCTCTTCCTCTCTGTCTGTCTCTCTCTCGCTCTCTCTCTCTCTCTCTCTCTCTCTTTCTTTCTTCCCTTTCCAACCTCAAAGACACAAAATAAATGTAGCTCGCCATGTTCCAGAGAAACTGCTAAACCTTCCGTTCTGTAGAATTTATAGTGTCTGAAAATTTAAAGTAACAGTTTTACCTTTGACGTACAAAGCACTGACACTGGAGACTCCTTCCAAGATGGCTAAATAAAGTTTTCACCTCACATAAAACTTTATCAACAATTATATACTTTTAATTATTATTTTTTTTAATCAGTGTATGTGGAATATCTGCCATAGAAGTCCCTGTGTCCCTAATATATTAATACAAGTACGTTATTATATTATATATCATGGAGCCATTCTGTTATAGAAAATTCATCGACAGTGTCTAACCAATAAGAATCCACTTTAATTATGATGATAATGATAACGAGTGGTCACAGCAGAGTGAAATTCTTTTCTTTGCATACCCCAGCATGATAGGAAGTTGGGGTCAGAGCGCAGGGTCAGCCCTGATACAGCGCCCCCTGGAGCAGAGAGGGTTAAGGGCCTTGCTCAAGAGCCCAACAGTGGCAGCTTAGCAGTGCCGTTGCTTGAACCCCCGACCTTCCAATCTGTAACCCAGAGCCTTAACCTAAGGCTAAGCGACCACTGCCATATATATATATATATACAAAGTGTGATGTGTTGTGCATGAATACATTTGTGAAAAATAATACGAAATTGTAATCATTGATAAATCACAGTGGTATACGAGGAATACAATTTCAAACCATTTACCTCTTCTGGTTGGACAGTATAACACCACCCCAGCATTGATTATTTTTTTTCGTAACAGCACAACCATTCACGTTTTAATCCTTGCAAATTATTTTCAGTTTAGCATAGCAGGTTAGCATAGTATAGCAGTACTTCTAGCAATAAATAAAGTTAAAATACACCACAACCAGGACAGAATTGGTAGTTGTCTTAAAATTGTAATAAATATAAGTAATGATCTGTGCGATTTGTAGTGTTTACTCGGATGTTCTAGCTGAAAATAGTAAGTAAAAGGTCTGTAGTGCATTAAGTACGACTACTTAAATACTTTTTCTCGTCTGTTGTTGATTCAGATGTGTGCATGCATGAGTCATATTACTTTTTGACTAAGTGAGCGACTGAAGATAAATAAATAAGGAAGGAAGGAAGTAAATAAATGGATCATTTTCACTTGATGGATTTAATGTATTGAATTATTTTCTCGGGTTTTGTAGCCCGCACACTTGGTGATATGTGGCCTTCCTCACATTTTAACAGCTGAAAATATCTCTGCTCAGAGGAAAAACTTTGTTGAGGCACAACAGGAGTGGGAGGAAAAAAAATCCATAGCACTAATTAGGGCAACGAAGTGTCTGTACTTGTCTGTCAGTCATGTTGCTTGCCTTTCCTTCTCGGACTAGCATTGGGGAGTTTGGGAGCGTGGCTTTGGGGGAACACTGCATGTCTTGGCTGTTTTGATTTTGAAGTTTTAAAACCGCTCACTTCAGCAGAATACTGCCAAGGTCTTTAAATATCATTAATACCTTGAAGATTTCTACATCGTTTATGTTGACTGGAACGAGACTTTCCAGAAATGTGACTTGGCCGCTGCTGAAATGACTGACACCTTGTTGTCGAACATACATTAAATAAGAATGACGGTTCGATTTAACGCGCACAATTTAAATAAGGAAGCAACAATAGCATTTCTGCGTAAATATTAGCTAAAACATCATCAGATTTTCACACAAGTACTAAAAGGAGATAAAGAAACCACATCCATCTTCTGTACCGCTTATCCTTTCTTTAAGGACACAGGGAACCTAGAGCCTATCCCAGGGAGCATTGGGTACAAGGCGGGGTACACCCTGGACAGGGCACAATCACATACACATTCACACACTCATTCATACACTACGGACCCTTCGGACACATCAATCAGACTACCATGCATGTATTAGACTGGAGGAGGAAACCGGAGTACTCTGAGAAAACCCCCGCAGCACGGGGAGAACATGCGGACTCCACACACACACAGGGCGACGGTGGGAAAAAGAGACCGCAATTAAACAAAAATATTATACCTGGTAAGTTATATAATGAGGGAAATGATCCAATATTACATATCTATGAGGGGTAAAAGTATGTGAACCTTTGCTTTCAGTATCTGGTGTTGACCCCCTTGTGTAGTAATAACTGCAACTAAACTGTTGATCAGTCCTGCACATCAGCTTGGAGGAATTTGAGCCTGTTCCCCTGCCATGTACCCCATTGTTGTTCAGTGTTCTCCTGATGGTGGACTCATGAACATTAACATTAGCCAATGTGACTGCTTAGAAGTTGGGTTCTCTTTATGCACTTTTAGGACCTGTGTGAAAATCCGATAATGTTTTAGGTCATATTTATGTAGAACGGTCTAGATGGTTCACAAACTTTCAAACACCACTGTAGGTCATAGATTCAATGTTGATTGCAGGATGTAACGCTATGTAAGTGTTCATGTATTTGTTAAGAAACAATAATAAATTTCAATTAAATACAGCACCTTTCTCAAACCCAAGCTTGCTTGACATCAGCATGATTATGTAACAGTTCTCATGTAATACTGCATTGTACTTTCACACCATCCGTTGTTACCCAGATGAGGACAGGTTCCCTTCTGAGACTGGTTTCTTCCTCAGATCATCTTAGGGAGTTTTTCCCTCACCACCGTCGCCACCGGCTCACTCAATAGGGATAAATTCACACACTTAAAATCGCTATCCTGTGTTTATATGTAAAGCTGCTTTGAGACCATGTCCATTGTTAAACAAATATTTTTATTCAAATAAAATAGAATTGAATTAAAGCGGTGTATGCCATGCATAAGACAGGAGTGATCTTGTATTTCTTTGATGCTGACAGACTTTATAGCCAGTTCTTGCTGAAAATGACTACATCTTGGGGAATGATGTAGTTTTTTGTAACACGTTTCTTGTACTGTTGTTAATGGTGGTATAGATTGCCACAGGGAAGGGCAGATGACAGCTAATTATATTTTCTGCAATCTGGATTATGAGCTCCAGTCAAATACTCTCCTGTAGTCATTGACCCAGAGCTGATACGTATTTGGTAATTGGTCCATAAGAAAACACTCTGTGCCTGTGTTTTGCTTGTATTGTTAGTCCTGGTTATTTGGAACCTGTCAGAGACTGCATTCGTATATTCCGGCTGGATTCTGAATAAAAATAAAAATGAAAGTAGAGTCAGAAACAGGGGCATATCTGGAGGCTTGTGGCATTGGGTTTTAATCTGTTTTCAAAAGATTAGTGGCTGCCTGAATTAGATCTCCTTGTTGACATGTTTTGCACAGTGCTGTTTGTGTGGGATTTTTTTTTTTTTTTTTTTTT
>JAFFST010054716.1:70663-82975 GCA_022414735.1 Noturus placidus | reverse complement strand
TGTGGCCCATCGAGGGCAACCATAATGCTGATGTGGCCCATCGAGGGCAACCATAATGCTGATGTGGCCCTCGGTGAAAATGAGTTTGACAACCCTGCTCTAGTTAGTTTAAACAAACAGTTCTTACCCAGCATTCCCTGTGAGTCCCAGGTGTAGTTGTACCATGTACGGACTCTGTGTTGTACCAGCTTTGGAATGTGATTTGACACCATATAGGATACACATGCATCCATGGAGGCACGGAAGTATGTCTGACCAGCAGTGGCAGCCCCAATGACATCTCTCATCTGTAATATGCCATATTCAAAGAAACATTGTCAATGGTTCTGCTATATTCAATAAAAAAATTATCATATTATTTTTGGAATGCCAAATCAACAGTTGTACTAATAAGCGCTATAGACTTGTTGAATGACTACTGATGAACCATTTATTCTGTGAAGTCCACAGAATAAATAATGAGGAAAAACAGCTATCATTCAGCTGTGGGGAACATATTGACATTGATGACTGGATGATCCTACAGGAATTCTACACCATATATCTTTTACCTGTCCAATTAAACTTGAGAAGACAAAGACACCAATAAAAAAGTTTGTCAACTGAAATGTGATCTCAAAAACAGTGTAAGGCTCAGGTAGTCCACCAATGTTGATCAGGGTCCGCACAGCAAAATAGTAACAGTGCAAGTACCTACAGAAAAAAAAAATGTTTTTAATCTTGTTCCAAAGGCTGTAACATTCTTCTATTTAAAATTTAGCAGAAAAAAACGAATTACTCTTCATTTGGGTGCATATAAACTGCAAAGTTAGTGAATAAATCAAACACTAAAGCTGATCAAAAAAGCAAAAAGCGTAGAGACAAAATGTCTACCTGGCCAAGAACGATGGACAAAAAAAATGCACCAAAAATATAGCTGGTCATCTGAAAGATTTGACCAAATAAGGTGTCTGGAAAAGGTAGCTCTGCGATCATCAACAGGGTTTTCTCTGAGTAGAAGAAACACCTCAGGTAGCTATGAGAATATAAAAATCCAAAAAGGCTAATGCTATTAGATAGATCATGCAGCATAAGATATTTAGCATGAGAACTGTTCTTTGAACACTGAAGGAGAGATCAAGAGATCGATTTTAACTTAGACCTCGCTTAATCTTAATCAGTTTTTAAAATTTTGTCTTTAATCTTTGTCATATTTTATAACATTTTTTGTTCTTCAAAAATGACAATAAAATACAGTTATAAATACGCCCTTAAAATAGTTCTTGCAAAAATAAAAATAAAAAACATTTTTGAAATGCTTATCCATTTCTTAAGTCACAGAAAAATAATGAAGTCACATACGCATTGCCATGGCCACTGTAGACCCACTTGGTTGTACCAATGCCTTGGTAGACAGATGCCACATAGTAAAGGCAAGCATTGATATGAAGGACAAACAGGAGATATCCAATGGTGCGAATTACTCTGATAAAGGAACCAGATAGCATTAAAAGCATTATCAAACACCAAAAAGTTAGAAGTGATATAACTTTGTGATTATGTACCTCCAGATGTACGCCTTTGTCATGATGCCCTCAAGTCGATCACTGAACTCAAAAAAAGCCTGAAACTTAAAAGAAAGTTAGCATCATGATATTTCCATTGACATGAATCAAAAATAACACCAATAAATCAGAAAGACTTCAGGTTTAACATACCCTCAGGATGCGATTAATTCTAAAAATAGACTGGAATCCAAATGGAATATAGAAGATGTCCAGGGGTATGACTGATATTACGGCATGCTTAGCAAAGAAAAATATATATTAGCATATTAAAAAATACTATTGAATTTCACACTGAAATATAGGAAAAACTTTTTAGCTCCCATTTTAATACCTGAAATTTTAGGGAAGCTCTGTAATTCTCCTTAATAACAGCTCGGTTATACTGGCAAAATGAAACAAATTTTGAAATGTGATTTGAGGGATAATACATTAGTAATGTCAAATATACAAAGTGAATCCAATCTATGTCAACACACAAATAATGGTAATAATATATGTTGGGTCGTGCTTACAATAATATCTCCACTCTTGCAGAACTGGAGCCTTGGCTGGAAAATGATCATGTCGAAGATGTAGATCAGGTCAGCTAGGACATCTGCAGTAAACCACAGAGGAATTGAGCCAGGAGTGTGACAGGAGAAGACCATACGAACTGGTATGAACCAAAGGTTGTAGCTGAAGGCAATAGTCACCACGCTAAGCCAAGTGATGTACCGCCGATCTAGAGATGGTCACATAGATCAATTAAATTTGCCGCACTTGTATTCAAAGTGGATTTAAAGTACTTTATAGGTGATGTGTTTATAACCTGTGCATGGATCTATGGATGTACCCAAAACTTTATCCATTCTGTCTTCAATAGGGTTCAGCATTGAGTCTAGACAGGTGCATTTGACTTTCAAAGAAATAGAAGCAAATCTTTTCTTGGCTGGTTCAGTGTCTTCTTTCTTCTCATCTTTTGTTTTATCATCTTTCTTTTCTTCCTTCTTCTCTTCTTTCTTCTCTTTCTTTTCCTTGGCTTTTGCTGCTGCTTTCTTTGACTCCTCCTCCTTTTTGATCCTCTCATCCTCTTCTTTTCTTTTTCTCTCTTCTTCTTGCTTTTTCAAGAAATCTTTTTTTCTCAAAACAGGTGCTATTTTGGGCAAAATACACTGCAATAGTAATACTAGATAATGCCAGTAGTAAAATATTTAAACAATTATCACCGTTGATTAAAAAAAAGAAAAAAAAGATGAATATACAGTAGACACTCATTGACATTCCCTCGGTCTATATATTTAGATTGCCTTTTGCAGGATGTTACAAACGCTCTAAAATAGTTATTTATTAATGGGTTTTTTTTGTACTCACTGACTGGAGGGCTGCTCTCAGGTGAGGATGCATAGGGGTCTATGGCTTTTTCTTTGTACATTTGTGTACGTTGCTGCATCTGGTGGACTATTTTTAGAAGTTGTGCATCAGAGTACTTGTTTATTACAATTTGACATGGTGGAGGGGGCTGTGCTCCTTGCCTAAATTAGCCAAAAAAAGAAAAACAGAAACAAGGAGAACAGAGAAACATGTACATGTAACCTAAATTCTGTTAATTAAATTGCTGAACTAAAAAAAAGTCACTTTTTTTCTGTTTATGTTGTTTAAATATGGACATATATTGTAATCAGTCAGTTCTACATGTGAAGGTATAGAGGTATAGTGCTGTTTGTCCCTGTCTACCTCTGTGGGTGAAGATATAGACCTGGGTGGGCTGTGGGAGTGGTCTAGGATTTCTTAACTACAACATTCTTGGTCATTTAAAAAAAAAAAAAAAACTCTGCATATTGTGAACAAGATATACTGCCCACAGGAGACAATGCAAAATAACATTTATCCTTCTCTAGCTAAATAAATGCATCTGTGACAGTGAAGGATAAATGTGGAGATGGACACCTCATTACAGTAACAACCACTGCACCATTCCCATCACTTTAATTCAGGCTTTGTTTTTCTTTTTTTCTTCCTGTCTTGTTGCTTACATTTTAAATAGCTCCCTTGGCAGCCTCTTAAGTCCCTTAAAGCTGCAAATCCTGTAATCTCTTCTTTGCTCCTTACATCAGTAATCCATCTACTTTCTGCTAGGCAGTATAGATCCTGAGAGTGATGTTTATGTTTGCTGAATGCAAGATTACTGGATCACTTGAAATCAATTAACAAAAATATTAATTAATTAATTGTTCAACTGCTGAATCTGGAGTAAATTCTGGTAACACTGGGCAGAAGGCAGAAATACACCCTGAATGGGACACCAGTACATTACAGTGCACCACGCACACACACTTTCATTCACACCTAAGCCCACATGGCATGTTTTTGGAAGCTGGGAGGAAACCTATACAAACACAGGGAGGACATGTGAAATAAATGGTAAATAAATGGTAAATGGCGCACTTATATAGCGCTTTTATCCAAAGTGCTTTATACTGTGTCTCATTCATCCATTCACTCACACACACACCAATGGTAGCAGAGCTGCCATGCAAGGTCTAGCTGCGTCGCTCTCAAGGACAACGCCAGTAACGGGGTTTTTCAACAAAGGCTGATTGTTGGTTTGTTTATTTATTTTTTATTATACATTCACATTTATTCATTTAGCAGATGCTTTTATCCAAAGCGACTTACAAATGAGACACACTCACACACCAATGGTAGCAGAGCTGCATGCAAGGTGCTAGCTTGCCATCGGGGGCAACTTAGGGTTCAGTGTCTTGCCCAAGGACACTTCGGCATGTGTCAGCCGGGTCGGGAATCGAATCGCCAACCCTACGGTTAGTGGACAACCCGCTCTATCGACTGAGCCACAGCCACAAATGCCACACAGACAGTAACTTGAGCTCACTGTAAAAGGTCACTATCATTGTGAATGGCTGTGTGGTGCATGTGCAAAGAAATAACTGATGAAGTGTTCCAGTTTTACTCTTCAGCTGGTGGCTGTTCTTTTTCAGGCTTGGAAAGTTTCTCTTCTGGTTCTGGCGCAGCAGCTGGTGCAGGTGTTGGGGCTGGAGCTGATTATACACAGAAATAAGACACATGAGCCGGAGAGGGGCTTTCCACTGCTTTGAGACTACTGCCAGTGCTGGCAGTGTTGTCACCGCACAGCTGGAGCAGTAACATTTAACTGGAAACTGATTTTGACCACATTAACACTAACAGAAAACAATAGGAAGAACATAAGAAATACACTGGCTTACATTCAGCTTTGTTTAAAATTATTTTTTAAAAAGATGAATATGGGGAGGATTCTTTATATACTCTGTTGGTATTTATGGAGTAGTATTCAGAGTTTAATAGCGGTTAACTCACCAGGAGTTTGTTCTTCTTTCTTGGCTTCATTTTCTTTGACTGCAGGCTTTTCATTCTACAAGTTGCAAAGACCAACATTTTTCATAACTATAAAATTGCATCTTACTGATTCGGATGATTATAAAACAAAATATTTTTGTAGGTTATTATAATATTCAGTAGGGTCATTATACAGTAATATTGCAGGACAAACACACATTTAAAGATAGACAAATACCCTACTCCACAGGATTATTACGTAAAACAGATGCTGACTGCTTCAAAAAAGCCATTATGTCTGAACACAGCAGTTAAAATAAATGTTGAAATAAATCAAGAAATTCTCTATCGGTCTCCTTTATGTCCTTCTGTTGCATTTTAAATTAAGGTAATCCTCATATATTTTCATTCAATCTCAAACATGTTACTTGGTGAAACGAATAGACTTTTGACAGTAATCACAATAAGTGTTGCCATCTTTTGTTCACAAATATGGTAAGGATAATGGTCAAAAATTACATGAAAAAAACCCCTTAAAATAAATTACAATTTATTTAAAATAATTTCAAACCTCCAAACCACTATCACACCTAGGAAAAACCCTGATTCTGGTATACCAAGCAAAATAATCATGTATTGTAAAGCATCCTACCTTAACTGGCTGAGTTGGTGAAGCTGGTGCAGTCGCTGGGGTAGGAGCAGGTGTTGTGGCTGGTGAAGGAACTAGCACTGGACCCCTGATCAGCTTCTTGATTGTGCTAAACATATCGGTGCCCAGCTGCTTCTGTTGCTGTCTTGATGTCCTTTATACACTTATCCTTTCGCTGCTGCATAAAGCTACAGTCCCCCTTACACGAGGCCCTGATTAGTGCTTTAAGATCTCTAATCCTCACTCATACTTTCCACTCCCACAGGCTATATGCAAGTGCTTTTGGCTTGGTAAATTGCATGGTAATCAGTAATCTTGGTGTTTTATATTCAATATGTTATGTTGAAATAAATTATTTCAAGTTAATAAACATCCAGATAGGGGCTATGTTTTAAAAAATAAAACATAAAAGGGTTTTGTTAGCTCTAATTGAATCTATGAAAACAAATGCAAAATTCAGTGGTATTTAATGGAGGGGAAAGACATCGAGGCAAATGAAAATGACTGTTGAGCACAGAACAAAGTACAGTATATCCTCATCTTCAGTAGCCACTTTATTTGGTCCAGGTCTGGGTCGCAGTGTATCCAGAGCCAATCATGGTAACACTGGGGTCAAGGCGAGAGAATGCACCTCAGATGGGATGCTAGCCATCACAGGGCCTCAGGCACAAATTTTCACACACTCATTCACAATGGGCAATTAGGCATAGCCAATAAAGCATAGAAGAGTGGGAGGAAACTGCAGAACCAAGAGAAAACTCATGTAAACATGGGGAGAACGTGTGAAACTCTGTACCGACACTAACCCAAGCTTTGAGGTGACAATGCTACTCACCGTGCTGCCATACTTCTGGAAAAACTATGTGCAAAATAAAATACATTTAAAAAATCCAATTAAAATGGACACTTTCTTAAGGTATTTTCTTGATCACTACCTACTCAAGTGAATTATTACTACATTAGCAGTAGTTTTAATTTTCACCTCACTGTGTTTTGTAAACCAATATAAAGTGATAATATTTAGTTCTGTAAACAATAATGTGTTGACTAACAAAGTTGATTATCAGGCTTTATTATTATTTATTTATCTATCTCTTTGTTTGGAATCAGTTTGGAACATCCCAAGAAGTCTAAAGGTTTTCATGATAAAGGTTCACTAGTTTAAACACTATGCCAACTGATAGATCAGACATGGCTTAGTTGTATTATAGTGTATGTTTCAGCTTTTTAAACGGTTTCAGCATTTAAGGTAACCTTAGTTGCCTAATTAGACATTTGGGCTATAAAAAGTAGAGTAAGTTTGTTTTGATGATTATTCTTTGTCAATATACATTTATATTTAGTTTTGCAATGTCATTACATTCTTTAAACATGTCATGTCATAAAACAAATGTAAAAAATTACCCCAGACCACTAATTGCCTATTAAGTTCTACGTTGATACAAAGTCTTGCTCATGGTGTTTAAAGCTATGAACTATTTAGCTGCGATGTCTTGCTGATCTGCTGAAACATCATCCATTTCAGAGCTGAGGCAGGCCTATTAATGCCATTATACTCAGTAAAGAGTGTTACAGAGAACATTAGGAACACTTGCTCATAACAGTTTTTAAATCTAAATTTAAAACATGCTTGTTTAACTTGTACTATTCTCACTCTTGGGACTTAAATATAGTTTTCATAATTCATAGTAATTCTCATAGATGTACAGTTGATTCATTGGTGAATCTAATTTAATTGAAACAACTAATTACGATAATTTACCTGTCCAGAGAATCAGGGCCCAGCATGCTTTTAAAGGCATTCATGTAGTTTGTAAAAATAGCACATGAATACAGTATGTGTATGTATTTTCCAAGGTGTACAGTCACAAAGACAACAGCCACTGTAACAACACTGATCTAAAAACCACCAACCTGCCATTGCAGAAGGTTATTCTTTAACACTTTTCACAATCTCTTACTCAGCTCTTAAATTTAGCAAGAGTCATCTCGTGAAAAATTACTTAAGTTACATTGAATTATCAAATTAGGTTTACATTGAAGGCAGTCTATACAGCAAAAACTATATAAAAAAAAAAAACTGGTGCACCTTTAACTATTTAATTATCACAATGATTAGATTCAGATCAATCCTACTGGCCAAATCTCAACACCTTAAACAAAATTTAAGTTCTAAAGTTTCAGTCATAGCAACCCTCTGCATTTATATATATATATATATATATATATATATAAAATACTTTGTGCAGCATTACTTGGAATGGTTCATGATTTGGTAAATAAAATGGGGGGAAAAAAATCACAAAGAGGATGCTTTAGACAGATTGACGTGGGCTGACTTACTTTGTTCCCCTGGAGTGTTGTGACGCAAAGAGTGCTGCTTCATAACATCCCCACCCATATGGACTGAGTAATGTTTACAGTACAGGAACAGGCTAGCCGGTATGTAAAATGAATGTTCTTGTGCAAAGTGCCATATGAGTCATGCCTTCAATTGGCTTGAATATATATCCACTCTCTGCTGGTGCTTAGGCATCTTGTAAAAAGCTTTGCCAAGGAGTTATTCATGGTCTGGTTTAAATGGCAACTGCATCAATGATTACCTTTTAAAAATATGTCAGGAGCTCCAGTGAAGGTAATTTTGACTTCATCCATTTGGCATAAATAGAACAGGAAACTTTTCTTCTGTTTAATTTATATCTACTTATAACTACTGGGAAAGGAGCAAGAAGTTGTCAACTACCAAGAAACATTGATAGATGTCATGAAAGCCTTCAATAAGTCATCAAAGCCTTTATTGCTCTGCACACATTCTTCTGTTGATCACAAATATTATTTCATTTCAGGCTAAAATTTTAAAAGACCAACCTTTGCAATAATTACATTAAATGTGTATTTAATTATACACAATTATGTCCATTACATAGGTTTAAAAAAACGCTGTAGTGAGAAATCCATCCAGTTGGGGGCAGTCTAACACCATTTTTGGTTTCAAACTTGCTTCTGGGTAATCTTACTACCATACAGTTTCTTCACTCTTTTTTTGTCTTAAAATGAATTATACAGTACCCATAGCAATCCACGATCTCATCCCATATTCCCAGTGGAGACAAATTAGGCAAAAAACTCAACACCCCCTACACATGCAGAAAAAAAATTTGACTGCCACTAGCTTAGTATTTTTGGAACAAAATCAGGGGGAGGTTATCCTTTGCCAAACTGTTTCGTAATCATAAGCGTATCACAAGTGTTATCCTGTTATATTTTGATAAGGAAGTTTATTTTACTGCTGGTTCTTTTCATCACTGTGTGAGAGAGAGAGAGAGAGAGAGAGAGAGAGAGAGAGAGAGAGAGAGCAAAAGCAGGTGCAGGTCTTCCTTGTGTGTGTGACAGCTAGTTGTTTCCTTTATGTAATCTCTCAGCTGCTTGTAGTTATGTCAACTTTTATTTGACCCAAGAGCATTGTTTTTATTTTTCTCTATTTACTAATGCACCCAGGGTTCAAGTCTGTAGGTTTTATTGGATTTTCTCAGGCTGGGTCAGACAGAAATGTCATGTGAGCAATCCGAGTAAAGCTTTCACATCAGTGTATGTTCCTCAATCTTCAATGTAATATCACACTGACCTATTTTTAATTAAGGCTCTGAACTAGTGTAATATCATGCCATGTATGTTGTGTACAAGAGTTGTGTACAAGAGTTCTATCTACTGTCTCTTTCACTTAATATGCTAGGTAATAGGTTGAATGACATAGTGTATGTAGGAGAACCATGCACACATATTCATACACCAATTTAGTGATGCCAATCCACCTATTGGCATGTTTTTGTAATTGGGAGGAAACGGCGATCCCAGAGGAAATCCACAAGGACAACAAGAACATGCAAAGAAATCAAACAGGCGGATTGAACAAGGACCCATGAACATTTTGGCGACAATACTGCTTGCTGTGCCTCCACATAGGTTAAAAGTTATACCAGTATTAAAATTATAGAAACTAAAAAAAAAATAACTTTCCTACAAATTTTCAAATGTTGCAGCAATGTCATAAGAAGGAAAAGGTTTTCTCGGAAGCTGGTGGATTGAATATTCTTGGAACCAAATATTTTAAGAAACTGTTCTGCTTACATAAAACTGTTGCATTGGAAGATGCTTAAAATAATTGCAACAGACCAGAAAAAGTGCACAGGGTATAGCTTTTATGAATACTGATAAAGTGGCTACTATAATGTGTATTCATTTCTACCACAATATCTTCCAGTGAAGAAGTTTGACATTTTCTCAAGTTTGTTGCTGAACCTGATGCTTGGTCTTAATGCTAGAAAAATGGAAGAAACACCCACATAGTACAGGGCATTTGGGTTGCTTTCACACTTCCACATTTTTATTTTTTAGTTGCAAATATATTCAGACAACTCTTAAAATTGCCAATACTAAAATATGAAGTGGTAGTTGTTGTTCAGCACATTGTCCAAAAACTTTTATATTAATCGTGAATTTCAGGATGGATTTAAAAACATTTTATATAACAAGCAACACCTCAAAATATGCTAGCCTGAATCAGCTGTTTTATAGATCGTGTATGACCAATTGCACTACAGCCAGATAGTCTCATTGTTTACAGTCTTTCAAAAGCCTTATCCCAGTTTCCTAAAGAAATTTAAGGCAAAGGCTCGAATGATGCCCTGAAAGATGAAGGGAACTGAAACATCTCCTCAGTTCATTTACCTTGGTGATCTGTTTGCTCACCTTTTTTTTCCTTATTGCAGTTTACTATGTGGGTATTTGGGTTAAAGACACCAACTGCAATCCATCATATGGAGAGTAAATTAGAGAGATGTGCTGGATAGAAGGGAAACAATTACACTTTAAAGTAAAGGGGAGGAGATTTGCCATTCCTCTGGGTCTGTGTAATCCGTGTAGCTGTAAGTATTATAGCAGAAGTACAGTATCTTTTTCCACAATCTGGTAAAGTTATAAGGCTACATGAATACAGATGAGGTACAATGCCTTGCATAAGTATTGAACTTTCACACATTTTGTATTGTTTCAACATGGAACTAAAATGGAGTTAATTGTTCTCTTGGTTGCTTCATTGTCTAATCCCCTCTTTACCTGGTTACTTTTGGCAGATGTTTTTTTTTTTCTAGACATAGTCACAGTTATAATATTCTTTCCATTCTTTAATAATGGATTTAATGATGCACCACATGATGTAATTTTTTTTTTTTTTTTTTTCGATTCAAACCGTAATTAACACTTTTCAAGATTTTTCTACTGGATTTCTTTTCATACCACCTTTGTCTTCATAGTGTTTGCTTGGGTATGTTTGCTCACAAACACTGGCAGTTCAGACACAGGTGATTTATATGATTTGAACATTTATATGGAGATCATGTGACACTTTCATTGCACACAGGTGAACCCCATTCAGGTAATTACGTGACCTCTGACGGCAACTGACTGCACAAGAACTAATTAATAGGTTGTATACCCCATAAATAGTTGTTTGCAATCACCACCTTTTTATTGGAAATACATTTGCAAACTGTGTTGTCTTCCCTCAACTTCAATTTTATGGTTCTTTTGTGTGGATTTATAGCATAGAATGCCAAATAAGACCATTTCAGGTTTAAGTTTTAAGACAAGATGCAAGGCACTGTAAAGATGCGGTTAAGCAGACAATCAGTGTAGAAAAATAGACAATAACTGTTTCAATGTAAATTATATGTCTTTTTGTGAGATTGTGGGACTTTGTGTGTATATGTGTGTGGAGTTCATCTGTGTCACATACACCCTACTGTCTTTTCTCATCTCTTTTTTAAAGTTTAGTCATTTGCTGTGTAGGTCATCTGATGATGTGATCTTTGATCTGCTGCCATGGATCTGTGTGTGTGTTTTAGATTTTGTTGGCTATGTGAATGTATGTGTCCCTGTATGTTTTTACATCTGTTCCTGTCATGATGCCAGATTTCCATCCAGGACCATGGGCAGTGGGGCTCCAACTGTGCTTGCCTGGCACACACTCACAGACACACACACACTTCCTGCTCCTATGCCCTGTTCCCGTGAGAGTCTATCTGTGTGCCAGCACTGGGTCAGGAAGTGCTTGGCTTCCCCCCATGCTGTTCTTCGTCCTGCGCCCCCCTTGGTGGAGAAAGGGCCCTTGATTCATGAACCAGTAGAAGACACTTGCATTGTTTTATGAAGGAAGTTCTGCTGCTTGGCCTGCACTTTTCCTACTTTTTTGTTGTATATCATGTATTTTTCTATATGAACCTGTGCCATATCCTCCCTCCTCACTGCTTTCCATTCCATCTCTCTTCCCTCTTTCCATCATTTATTGAATCTGGAATGCTGGAACATTGTGGAAAAAACATTTAACCTACTTTTGCCATTGAGTGCTTCCTGACACACCAGTGGCATAGGACACTGTACTGTATAATGTTCCACTGCAAACTGTATTTGCCTGCTGTGATATACTCACACAAGTGCATGATCGTAGATGTTCAGAAGACTTCTTGACATTACGCAGGTTTTCTTAGCTTTATCATTATGTGCATGTGATTATGTTCCCCACTGGTATTCAGTGACACGGACACTTTCATACAGACCTCATGCCTGTGTGTTTGCGACATAGATGATGTAATATACCAGAACTTTGTGAAAGGCTCAATTGACATTCAGTGTTTTTGAACTGCAAACACACACACACACATATATACAGGTGTTGGTCATATAATTAGAATATCATCAAAAAGTTGATTTATTTCAGTAATTCCATTCAAAAAGTTAAACTAG
>JAFFST010054716.1:15763-27176 GCA_022414735.1 Noturus placidus | reverse complement strand
CACAACCGACAGGCTGAGAAAGTCTTTTGTCCCTAGGGCCATAAAACTCTTCAATGCCTCACTTAAAGGAAGAGGTGAGATAGACTTCTCTGCATAGTCTATCTGCCTCTCCACCTCTTCCTACATTACCCTACATTATCATCATCATACACCATTGACCATATCATACACGTTTGAACCATTGACCGCCTGTATCAATGTAATAACGATGTATGTTTAACCGTCTCATACATGTCTGCAATATTGTGTACTGGCCCACTGTATGACTGTTTTTTAGTGTTTACACTGTCTACGGACTATATTAGCCCACATGCACAACCTCTAATGTGTGACTGTTTTTTTACTGTTTACAATGTCTACTTATGGACTATATTAGCCCACATGCACAACCCCTACCTCAATTGCCCAGTCTGTCTTTTTGACTTCTTGCTGTATTGTATGTTGTATTGTGTGTGTGTGTGTGTGTGTGTGTGTGATGCCATGAGCTACTGGGACCTCGAATTTCCCCCTGGGGGATCAATAAAGTATCTATCTATCTATCTATCTATCTATCTATCTATCTATCTATCTATCTATCTATCTATCTATCTATCTATCTATCTATCTATCTATCTATCTATCTATCTATCTAATCAATTATGACAGACCATAGACAAAGTGTCTGTATGTGACCTTAGTGTTAATCTGAATTATGTCCTGCTGTTTTCTAATGGATTTGTCTTGCACAGAGATTCAGTAACCAGGTTTATGATGCTACATACAGTAAGCTCAGTCAGGTGAGTGGATGTTGTAGGCTACAGGTAGAATAGCTATTGTCACTCACAACCTTTAACAACCCCTTAAAACCCCTTATCATGCAGACTGATTCTGTGGGTTCCCTTCAATCTTGGGAATATGAGCACAAGCTGTGCTGGTTTTGGCCTACCCCAGTCCTACAGTCTGCTTTTAATCTGACTGTTTCTGTTTTAGTAGGAGAAGATAAATAAGGAGTACATGAAACAAGAGAAAGGCAAGAAGTGGGATCATTTAAAGGTAGTTTTCTTTGCTTTTGACCCAAAGCATATTCTGTGTCTTTTCCTCCATTTCTCACAGAAAGCTCAAGGGCTTTTGTTGCTAGCAGATGTCTTCTGGACGCATAAATAAGGCCAGGCTCTGGATCTCATTCAATTCGCCCTCGCCCCAAAAAATCTGGCATCATTTTAATGACTAATTCCGAGACTTCCGTTCACTTTCTCTATTGTTCCCACAGAGCTTAAACTTTTCTTTCAGTCTCTATCTCTTTCAATGCCAGTTTGACAAAGACCTCAGGTATGTTGCTGCTTGGTAGGTTCAGCACTAGGTGTGCTGTTGGAGAAAGTGAGGATTCATTAGGAATTCACACACACACACACACACACACACACACACACACACACACACACACACACACACACACACACAGACACAGACACTTTTGGCCTCTTTGTTTTCATGAAAATGGACATGACCCACCAAGTTCTGGGTTCAGTGAAATCTAGTTTTCCTGTGTTTTGTCTGTGTTTACTAGGTCAAGTGAGTAACTCATCAGGGATACTATATGCTGTCTCTATCAGGAGGCTGACCTCATCCCAGCCCAGATGTTCACCTCTGTGATTTTAGTGTGTGTGTGTGTGTGTGGTCTGCAGTGCAGTAGTGGAGATCACACAGGCAGGGCTGAGAATTAGCTATAGGAGGGTTTCCAAAAGCATTGTAAAAATTAAGATCCCCTTAACTAGTACGTAGAGACAGTGTATAATGGAAAGTTCACACTGCCATTAACAATGTTCTCTTTGTGTAATGATGATTGTGTGTGTGTGTGTGTGTGTGTGTGTGTGTGTGTGTGTGTGTGTGTGTGTATTTTTCATGAAGTATTCAGTTTCTGCATGATGTACACTCTTTTTTTCAAGCCAACCCTGGAACATAAAAATATGGTGGCTTTATCTGTAACTATATTGGCATAATTATCTGATTTTAAGAGACAGTTCTTTGTTTTGTTTTTTGTTTTTTACTTAAGCTATAAATTTTAATTTCTCCATTTTATGTGAAGAAATCTTTTAGAAACAGAAAATATTCCTCAGAATACAGCCCAAAATACATTCACCTCCTTAAGCGACTTTGAATGGGATTATCCTCATTTAACCCCTTATAACACCAGCAAACCGCTCCCCATAACCCCCCCGACATTCAGAGCCTTTATACTGTATACTCCATTATATGTTCCATTCTACCACATGCACTCCATATGAACAATAGGAAGGATCTAATTTTCCATGGCAGCAAATGCTTGTTTACCACACATGATTTGATTGCATCTTTTATTGAACAGATCTGCAGTAAAGCTTCCATCAGGAGTGCACATGCTAAAGAATCAAAATCAGACAGTTTATGTTAACACTAAGCACTGGTAATGTTTTGAACAGCTGGTAATTATGGGCATTATGACAGACTAAAGAGTGGCAGAAATTTCTCATTCTTCTCTCATTTTGTTTCCCGTACCTAAAATGAGATGAGATGAGATTTTGTGTGTGTGTGTGTTTGAGTCAGCCCAGCATGTTTATCATAAATATAAGTTCTCTCTGGTGCCTTTAACTTGTCTTTCTTCAAACTGGTTATAGACCTTCAGTTTTTAAGGTAGTGCTTTTACATTCTGTATTCAATCACATTCGCTAATATGGTTCGGGAGTGTGATGTTATAGATGGGGTCTTAAAGAAGAAGCAGGAATGTGTGGAATTTTTATAGTAAAGAAACATTTTAACAGTGCCAGTAGATATTAAAATGAAATACATGTCATCTCTTTATGACTGCAGTGTGTTTATACCAGAATGCATTCTTCCACTCCGTGCTGTACAGCAGGGACTGCCCAGGAAGAATTCTGTATCCAGGCTATATACAGTATCTGAAGGCCATGGCCTCTTCTGTAGTTACTAGATCTCAATTCAGTCAACATCTGTGAAGAAAAGACTGAATAAATTACTCAGAGGAAAGCTCCACCAATAGCCAATTTGTAGCACATATGGGAAGGAGTTCATATGACATGGAAACAGTGTTGAGGTGTTTCTAACTAGCAGATCCTTATGGAAGCCTGATCATATTTCACAGGCGAGTGATGTGGATATATGAGCAACTTTTATAGCACTGCATCAGCCACAGTACTGTAGCTACTTCTAGCAGTGGCATTTAGAATAACTTTCTCACCAGTTTGTAGACTGCAGATATAAAATTCAGCTCATAAGGAAGACACCTTGAGAGGAAACAGACTCAATAGGAACTGTTCTGGGTGATAGTTGGACCTTAATTATAGAGTATAAAACTGTAAAATAACAAAGACTAACAGTATTATGCATGTTGGAATAATCTATTATGAGCATATTCTGAATAAGGGTCCCATTATAAGCACATTACAGTCTTTATGATTACAGCAGCAGTTCTTAGAAGGTAAAATCTACAGTACCAATATCCAGGTGAAATTATCCACTGAAAAAAGGTGAGACTTGCACAGTGCAAACCTTTAGGGTATCCAATGTGGGACTATCCACAATAGCAGAAAGTGAGACACAAGTGCCGAAGCTCCAAAGGGAAGTAGAGAATCTGGATGTGGGTGATAGGAGCCAAAAAAAAAAAAAGTGGGTGAGGCCCAGGCTCTCACATTACATAGCAGAGAGTACACATACAGAGAGAATGGATTATTAAGTATGCTCTTATTACTTTATATAAAAAAAGCTAAACAAATATACATTCCCACCTTTTTTTTTCATAAAGGAAAGTATGTTCTCAATAACTACAGTCATCAAGCCTGTCTGATACTGTCTGTAATAGTAATGAAATAATGAAATAATGAATGAAACAATCCACAGTTTCACAATTATTGTTAGAGGATTTATGTTGTCCTAAAGATTTTCTACTTTCACCTCATAACCCAACAAGGATACTGTTATATCACACTCATATTATAGAAGAGCTTAACATACAAACTTCAGTATATTGGTTACATTAAAATAGGTGAACAATTAAAGTAATTACCAAATGTCTAAGAAATGCACTGTTAAATGTAGATTAAATGGTATTGCTTTTTGGTTGTTTGTTGAAAACAACAAAGAGATGACATTGCTGCTTGTTTTGAATCATAAGGCTGTATAAGTATCAGGGCTGAAACAATCAGTTTGAATTTTAGACAATGTCGATTATTTAAAAAATATCAGAATAGATTTTTATTTTCAACTAGTTGTTTACTTAACCAATAACAGAAATGTAAGGGTGGAAAAAAACTGAGAAATTATACTTAAATGAAATTGTAAATGTGAAAATCTTCTCCAAACTTAACAAATTGCTACTTCTAACTGTAATCAAGTATTAAAAAGTATAAAGTAAACATGTTACTGATGAAATTAAGTTAATGCTAATGTGATAAATAACTTATTACATATCTAAAACTGATGGATGATTTTCCTTTGAAAGCAACTACACCATTTTGGCTGAAAACAGCAGTCAATCTCTGTAAATTTGCTGGCCATATGCATTATTAATGCTACATAGTTTCGTAACAAATTAATCAGAAATTAAAATATCAAGTGATTAACAAAGATTTAGCATTAGGTAGATTTTGATTTACTGCCTAGCTAATTTATACAATTAAAGCCAGTTTAACCGAACGTTAGCAAAAAATGCATGCCAGCTTGTTTAAAATGAGCTAATCTTACCAACACGCTTTTTCAAATTAGATGGAGTTCATGCTTTCTAGGGATTACCCCAGCATACTGAAATATTTTACTGAGCTAGGACCAGGGCGTTCATCCACACTGTCAACACTACAACCTGGTGACTTATCCATCTTCAAACAAACATGGATAGCTATAGTGCTAGCTTCATTTTGTAGCATGAGAGGTTGATGATGATCAGTTGGCAAGGTTTTTGTTAGGTTTTTTTCTTTTTTATATTCACTTGTTTGGATGCCAAAGTGAAATAATTGGATGCTAAAGTTAAATGATTGGCTAAACTGAGCTCATCTGACTGACATAAATTGTACAGTTATTGGCTGGATGAGAGAAGAACACACCTCTGAAATTTGTAATGAATACATTGAAGGTCTAAATAAATATATAAATAGTGAAAGGTAAAATTTTTCTTAACATTAGGAATATAATTGAGACTGTAAGTATTCGATTTCAATAGCATTCAAGTAAAGAATAAATATGACAAAATAATACATAAGTTTATTAACCAAGTACAACTACTCAAGTATTTTCCTCCACTATACAAAAGACTGAAAGAATGTTCAAGTCTCCATTTTTGTGTAGAATGTAATACTATAGTAAAACCACTGGGAGAAACACAGCAATGTTTTCAGGCCCAACACAATCCTGTTTTAAAGAACACAAAAAACGATTAATTGGTTTCACTTGCAACGTACATTTCTTAGATAACAAAAAGCCAAACTAAGCCAGACCAAATATGAAAAAAGGTTTGTTGTTTTTCACAGATAGTTTCATCCCCAGAAAAAGGTAATCGCATAGTATAAAGCAGTGTATGCAAAGGAGAGATAAATTTCATAGCAACACTCAAAAACTCGGGTGAGTGAAATATTCTATGTGGTTCATGTTATAGCCTCATATTACATTACATTCAAGGGACTTGATATTGTTTTATAGTTTAATGAGGCTGCTTACATTTAATGTGTTTAATTTGGGCTTGTTCAAATGTGAATTAGTACAGTTTAGATATAGATGCACAGATCAATTTACTGTATATCCACAATTTTCAAACATCCTGTGCTTTGAAATAAAATCAAACTCCTTATTTGTAATATAATTGGTTATTGTTATTGTAATAGGGAATAATCAATAGTTTTTTTATTTTCAATAATGTAATGTTCTGCATATTTTAGTTTCATATTAAATAAAACATTATGGCATTTTATGTATTTTATGTTTAAGTGTATTAATTAGTTATTTGTTGATTAAATCACATGAATAATCAATAAAAAAATATTTTTGTGACCTTAATAAGGATACATATGCCATATTGCAATGCTCCATTAGACACATTATTATGATGATCATGTTCTCTGCACCACTAAAACATGTGCTGTCTAGTGCACTGGTTTTCAACATTATTCAGCAGGTGATAAAGCCAAAGGACACTTCATAGATGATTATGATTAACAACCTTCATGTTTCACTTCACATAGATGTATACAATTACACACAAGCACGTCCAATGCCAGAATGAGAAAGAAAACTAGAGAATCTTAAATAATACACATTCTAAGGCACCTGTGTTGTCAGAGTGTAGTTGGATGTATTTGGTAGACATGACTTTCTGAATCCCCACGTTTAGCAAATGTTAGCAGTAGGAATTCTTTGTTTTTGTATTCAAGCTCTGCATTTGCTCCATTCATATAAAATAATCTTAGAAACTGGCTTCTGTGTCATTGCGAAGAAGACTTTCTTCCTTCTTGTTGCTTTTTCAAAAGCCTTTCAAACTCAAGGTAATTATTCTCAATCAGTCAGCTTGCACCACAGTGCTACTGTGATGTTTGCCAGGGTGACTGGTGGACGGACATATAATGCTATAATTAACCCACTTACCATGACAGAATCCCAGGTGCTCTTACTCAACCCAGACAGTGCTCTTTTTTTTTTCTTTTTTTTTTTTTTTTTAGAAATCTAGGTCAAAACTGTGGGAAACTATTTTACAGGACCATAAAGACCCAATCATTTCTGCTGACAGTATCTTCATCACACAACACCTGAAGTGTGGTCCTATTGTTACTCTCTTCCTGTGCTTCAATTCTTTGTCGTCAGAAGACATTTTTATTCACCAATGTGGCTTTCTTTGTTTGACAAAACCAAAAAAACAAACACACCAAAAAACCTCAAACATCTTTCCTTGATTGTTGTTCAGATAGCTGAATCTGTGCATTAATGTGTTACAGCATTCACTGAGACAAAACACAGATTTCACGTCCTCATCACTTCCCGGTCATAATGTGTCCCGTAAATATGCTAAATGTCTTCCGAACCAAAATGGTAATGTAAAAAAAGGCCACTGAAAAGACCAAGTCAAGGGACTTTAAATCATAGCTTGTACTATCATGTCTGGCTACATGCTGTGAAATAATGATTTAGCCATAACACTGGACTGCCCTTTGGCAGTGCCTTACCTCCACTTTAGCATCATAAGCTTTTCCTGAATGAATCCATATGTATATTTGAGCAAGGATTACTTTACATATGTTTAAGGACATCTTGAGTGACCCTTTTGGAAGCTGGTTATTTTCATACTTTGGTTATTTATACATGGTTATTTAATACGTTATGTTAAACCGTTTTGTATTATTTATCCTCAGAGGATAAACTACAGTGTTCCATAGTGATTTTAGATCAAATACCTTACGGCAAAGTTTGAATGTACTGGTTGTATGTCTGGTTGTTTTTATTTTTGATAAGTGTTTTTGTTTGGTTTTCTACAAGGAAGTCCCAATGAACATCATGAAATCAGTTTAGATTTTGCCATCAGGTGAAATTCAATGCAGGTTTTGTGTTGTGTTTTTTTTTTTTTTTGCTTCCTGTGCATGAGATATAGTGATATGCTAACATAGCATTACCATAAAATATTTCTCATGACTTAGTACTGGTGGAGGAGATGTACAATATTCTGGTGTGCATGTGAGATGAATAAGGTGAGGATAAGGTCATTTCCTGTGTTTGGTGGAAGCAATATGAATGTGTGCTGAGGACCAAGAGGTGACAGGAGGAGCAATGGCATTATCATCTCAGGATATGAGGGGAGGAAATAGATCACTTTAAATAAAGAATGAACTTAACATGCCTGCTCAGTGGACACGGGGGCCTGCTCTACTTTGCAGCTTCATTTATCTACATTCCAGCCTCATTAAGATGACATGAAACCTGGAGAAAGCGCTCCTGTTCTTTATGCTGTTTTGATTAAACTCTTCCTGGAGCTGAAATGCCCTAGCACAAAATATGCCAGTGTCTTTTTTTTTTTAAATAAACATTTAGTTCCTGAGGATATTAAGAGGTCAGCATCACCCTTAGAATGTTTTTGTGGGAAACTAAGCCCTTTTTTTGGTCTGCTGTTTACTTGTCGACATTTGACTAATGGCCACATGCGCAATAATAAAATATGCACCCGAGCAACAGATGCAGTGGTTGTTATTTTAGCATTTGGATTTGTTTGTTAGAGCCATGATGACCTCAGAATTGAAGTTAGCTGATGGCTCTGTGCACAAACACAGAGTGGTCAGACGTCACACACATGCACCCATTGACATCCACCATTGTTTTCTCTGCGCCTGATATATGAACAGAAATGGTAATAAAAAGTACATTTACCCTTGCATGGTGTCTGCCTTCCCTCTTAATGAATGCCAACCTCTGTAGTCTGCACACCATCCATCATAGTTTCCTGGTACATAACCCCTCTACCCAGTGACACATGAACACACACGGTGTCAAGTACCTCGCATTAATTCTCTGTAAAGACAGCAAATATGTGTTCAGGACTTGCTTAGTGAGTATTAAACTGCCCCTATTTGCTGATAGATAATCGATTTAAATGGCTAGTAAGCTCATTCTATATATAATACATGGATTTCCCCCCCTTCAATTTATTGTCATGCTGTTGTAAATACCACTTTTCCATTTTAATTTGATCTTATTTCTTTTTACAATGTACACATGATTAAATCAACCTACATGGAAAAGTACATGGTGTGGAATTGCACAGATACTTAAAGATACGGCTTCCATTTCCTTAGACACAAGTTGTCCTATGTACCATATGCTGTGAATTTCCATTCCAACATCAACCTTGGACTATAATAAAGGATGACATGTGTGACAAAGCTGTCTGTGTTGTGAATACTGTGCTCCATATTACTCAGATTTCTCAAAGTGACCAGATCTCAAGTGATCTCATGTCATGCTTGCTTGCGTCAAATCTCTCCCCCGCAGACCAAAGCATGTGTGACAGGAGTTGACTTCAGGAGAAATGAGGCATACTAAGGTCATGGGTCTGCTCCCAATTTCAAGTGCTTTCATTACTCAGACCTTTGACATACTTTGATAGTATATTCACCATGTCTCTATCTAATCAGCCACTGTAGATTACCCTGTGCTGTCACAGATGCAGTTCCATCTGGGGAAAAAATAGCTGTGGCTTCTGTTTGAGCAGCATTGAGAAGCTGGAACATGGTAGATGTTTCTCCTCTCTCTCACGTGGACATAGGCAAGTGTGATATAGTGTGACAAACTGCTATATTGCTTTTGTCAAACTGCTATATTGTAGACTGTCTTTGCCTTTCCATGCATTTGCATTAAGTGTGATGATTTGGTGCTCTAATACTTGCTTGTTGCACTGGCGGTGTACTTTAAGCAAATCATCCTCTTTAGAAATCCACTTGCAGGGCATGATGAATGTGAGAGAAATCTAGCAAATGGCTTCTATCTGCATCCAAGGTACACATATAAATGATCTAGTTCTAATTTCCAATGTTAACATGGCATTTGTAAATTTAGAGCTTGGCTTGTAAATGAGTCATTAAATTTGGCAGTAGTTATGTTTGTGCAATATTCATGGGAACTGAAATGTTGCCAGGCTTTATACGTTAATATTGTTTAAGAGCTTATTTATTTTCTTAACTGCAAATCTACGCTAAGATTCCTGTGTCACTAATTAGGGTTGTCTTTGATCTTGTGTGTTGGTAGTTTGCTCCCAGAAGTCTAGCAGAAGATTTTTCATTTACAATAATAATTGATAAAAAGACTAGAATAAGAATATTCTAAAAGAATAAGAAGAAACGCATGTAAGCGTTTGAAAGACAGAAAACAAGTTTGATCCAGTTCAAGAAACATTGCAATGTAGAAATTTGTCATTTATTGTTGTTGGACAAGAACACATTTCTAGACACTCAGAGATATATACTGGAGTAAAAGCTCAAACAGTGCAGGTTTCCAAAACAAAACATTGCTTCTTCATATAGGATATATAAGGTTATGCATGCCTGGACCTTATTAAATGTGATTCTAAATACGGAACAGAAACAGAGAGAGAGGAAAGCAGAGAAAGTGACTGGCCTCTAGGCCTTTGGCACTGGTGCAAAGTGGAACCATATGCACTTCAAGTCGATCCCAAACAAATACAGCCACTTCCCATTCTGTTACAGTGTGGACACTGTTTCCAGACACAGACTGAGCGCCTCACTGCATTTACTGAGAGCACTTTAAAAAGATGTGATTGATATGAGTTTTGCAGAAATCAATGGATCAAAGACTAGGATATTTGTCCCACGATAGCACTAACTCTGAAACGCTTTAGGTGTTAGAAACACATTTCTATTCATTCTGTTCATGCAAATTCACCTTCGCATCCGAGATCACCATTCTTCATTTAAATATGTCCTTAAAATCTGAATTCCAAACACCAGCAATTGCTTAAGGAATTAATTCATCAATGGATTGCAATGAAAAAGAAGGAAATGATTGAGTTTCCAGCAGTCACACAGAACAGCTTCCTTGCTGAAGAAATTGAACAAACAATAAGAAAGCAAGTTTAAGGAAATCCTTCTTTTAATATGCTCCATGATCATTTCTATGTTTGTCAAACCCAAGAAAACATTTTGCATCAATGAAGTGAAGTGAGGAGATGAGTTAATGGAGTAGAGTTTAATGGATTCCAAATGGGTGATATGAACTGCAATGAGGCCAGAGAAAGCAGCTAAGCAATCGCGAGCAAGCTAATATTAGTGTAACCTAACTAACTAGAACATTACCTTACATCAGTTACAAGCTCAGTCCGCATTTCCAAACCCACTGTTTGAAGGATTGTGATGGCTCTACTCTGTGTATACAGCATTGTACACTGTTTACTGAAAATAAGGTCAAATCTGAGGTTATCTATTTAGGTAACCCTTAAAGGTTACATGTAGAGCACTACACCCAAGTGTTTCTCTATCAGAAAGGGTTCCACAGTAGGTGACAACACTATACAAAGAACATTTAAAGAACACTTGAGGAATTCCCTATTTACAGGAACATTATAGGATTTCCCTATAGTTGAAGTTGATATTAATGAAATTCATTTACTTGAACAAAACCACAAGGAGAATGAGCTTTTTCTATAATTTATTCAACAGAAATATCAATAGATGTGATAGTCTTCTGTGGATAAGTAAGCACACCCTTGGTCTCAGACGCTCGTATTGCCCCCTTTAGCGGAAATAACTTCTTGTAGGCATTATGCATAATTGTCCAACAGTCTCTGACATCGGATTGCAGGAATTTGTGAACACTATTCCATGTAATATTCTTTCAGGTGCAAGATGTTTTGAGGGTTTTCTTGCATGTACCGCTCGTTTACCCCCCCCCCCCCCCCCCA
>JAFFST010054714.1:0-12287 GCA_022414735.1 Noturus placidus | reverse complement strand
ATGTAAGATAGAAAACAGGTAAAGTCTATATCACAGAGGTTTAATTGTGAAAAGTAGTTTTCATCATCAAAGAATGAGAGCAGGAATGTGTGTTACTCTAGTGCTTTGCCCACCATAAGATAAGTGATTCTGCCATCTTGTGTTCACCAAGTAGAAACACTTTACCACACTAATAAAAGTTTATTCCACATACAGTACATTACAGAAAGAGCAAAAGAGAAATGAGCTGTCAACATATTATTTTAATTCAGCACATTTATATATTTGCAAAAATATATAATTATTCTCTCTCTCTCTCACACACACAGACACACACACACAAGCACACATACACTCAGACATGGAACACATAGAATAAACCACAGGGATTTGAGGATCAGACACACTTTAGCAGGGATCTCTCGAGGCGAAAGATGATTTTACAAAAGCAAGTAAAATCAGCTACTATGAAACGGTCAGTGACTGAGATTAAAGCCCTGGTCACACCAGGATGTTTTTCGGTGCTTTTTTTTTTTTGTGTGTTCACACCCAGGTGTTAAACACGGGCGACACGCTGAATGAAAGTGCAAATTAAAAGGCAACTGTTGTTGTGCCTAAATGTCACGATTCCCCCTGCTGGCCAGGTGCGGCACTGCACCTCGTTGACAGTTGCACACACGTGGACTGTTGTTTACATTTGTTTGTCATGTCTCCTCCCTGATTTACGCATGTGTTTAGCTGTCATGTGCCCCAAGTGCCCGCAGCTGCTGGTAATCTCACACAATGATTCAGTGCGTACTTATACGGTGCAACTGTGAGCACTCTGGGCGGAATATTGAATGTATGTATGTCTCTACTTCTGTCGTCGGGTATGTCTAGTATTCTTGTTTAGACCTGTCTGGTTTCCAGTTCCAATCCCGTGTTTGTTTTGGTCCAAGTTAGTATGGTCTAGACGGGTTCATCCGCTAACCCGTCTAGTACCTCCGTCTGCGTGTTTCTGTGCCATAGCAGTTAGCTATTAGCTTTCCTGGAGGTCCCGTTTTGTGACTCGTGTACCGAACCCGTTTTTGTGACAACTCCTCGTCTTCTGCCTAGCCCTGTTTAAGTCTGTCTGCATGATCGCCTGACCCCCGCCTGTCTCTGGATTATCCCTATTGGAATTTCATTTTGGATTTATGTTGTGGATTACACTGTTTTACTCTCATGTAAATAAAAGCACTGTTCATACTGCACTTGCGTCCAACCTCCTTCTCCGCCGTCGCGGAGACGTGACACTAAAAATCTGATGGTAAGTGAAGCTGATCATAAGTGACTCCCATGTTCTCCTGCAGTTCACTTACCAGATCCAAATGAATGTGGATTATGTGATCATCTATAGTGGGGGAAATAAGTACTGAATGAGTCAATATGCAGAGTCTGTCACTGCAGCAGAGGAGATGAGCATATCCACTTTCCTATTCTTTTTATCAAGTTTGATTGACAGATGTGGATGAGGTGGTTGAGCCTGTGTGACATGTTTACCGGTTTCATCAACCAGAAGCAGAAACTCTGGTCTTGATCCAGGTTTTTGTTGATACTAGTGGAGACTGTAAACTGATCCAGTATATGTGCAGGAGAGTGTGGTGTTGCTGCCTTCAGTTACAGACATGGTGGTTTGTTCTGGTGTAATGCTGCTGTCAGCAGCCTCTGCTATAAATACATTACCATCATATCATCAACATTTATTCAAAATAAAGTCAAGCGGGAATTGTACTTTCTGTTCATTATAAAAACAATAATTTCATGACTTACCAATATCAGCAATACTGAAGAAAAACAAGAAGAGCAGTACCATTGTTAGCCTGAGTGTTTAGTTCAGACCTCTAGCTTTAGAAATAAATGCTAGTGTTGTGTATTTGTCTCTGATGTCTTCACATTTAGCTCCACCCACTCATATTTATTCATTTTCATGACAACTCTGATTCATTGTCACGATTGGGCTCAAGGGAGGAATCAGTCGCGGGAGATGCAGAAGTGAGGAGAAAGTGCGTGGCAATGACAGAGTGGTAAAAGCGCTGGCTCGGGTCAGGCTTATTGAACGTAGTCAAAGTAGTAGCGAGGGTCAGGCGATCGGACGAACAGACACCAAAGGGACAAGCAGTAAACGTAGTCAACAAATGCGGAAAACACGGTCAGGTATACAGTGGAGCAAAATACTAAAACAGGCTTGGTAACGCTAAAGAATTAGTCGATAAGACGTATACTTTGCATCGGGTGAATGTGGCAGAGGGGAATTTATACAGACAGGGAGCTGTGTGGAATAATTGGCGACAGGTGCGTACACTCATAATTCAGGAGAGAGAGAGCGCAGGCGCGGCGGCGGTGACTCATCGGAAGTGGAGTTCGAGGTAGTGTGCCTGCGTGTGTGCAAGGTGAGTGACAGTTCCCTGGGGCAGTGGACGAGGCTGGCTGTGCTGTGACACAGTCTACATTTACATACATTTACCCGACACTTTTATCCAAAGCGACTTACAAATGAGAGCACACTCACACACCAAAGGTAGCAGCTGCCATGCAAGGTGCTAGCTTGCCATCAGGAGCAACTTAGGGTTCAGTGCCTAGCCCAAGGACACTTCGGCATGGGATCACCCGGGCTAAGATTCGACCCACCAACCATACGATTAGTGGATTAGTGGACAACCCGCTCTACCGACTGAGCCGCCCCATCCACAGCCGCCCTGTCTACCACTGGCTTGAGGTGTGAGACATGAAAAGAGGGAGACAATCGGCTGTGACGTGCTAATTTGAGGTGATAAGTTATTCGTTGATTCGCCGAATAATTTCAAAGGGGCCGTGTACCTCTGCAACAATTTTCTCCCACTCGGCTGTGGTCTTAGATTTTGGGTGGACAGCCATACCCAATCCCCGGGCTGATATTGGGGGTTCGCAAAGCAATGACTGTCTCCCGTGCATTTGTACGTGTTTGCGGCGACCTGCAGGCGGCGATAGGTCCTCCGGAACCATTGATCTACTCCCGGGGAAGCGGTGGTTGTGGCATTCCTGGGGTAAAGGGGAGGTTGGTACCCCAGCATGCACTGAATAAGGATGTAAAGATGTAAAGATGACGAAGGGGTGATTCGTTCACTCTAGCCAATGTCTCTATGTTTCTAACGCCAACTTTACGGCTAGCAGCTCTCTGTCTCCCATGTGGTAATTCTGCTCTGCGGGCGAGAATTTTTGGGAAAATTAGGCTATGGGGTGGAGCTTTGGCTTCTCCCCGAACCTTTGGGACAAGACGGCTCCTACCCCGACCTCTGATGTGTCCTCGACCATGAAAGGTGTCGAGGGGTCTGGATGCCTTAAGGTGGGGTGGATGTAAAGGCCAACTTGAGCCTCTCCAGAGCTTGTTGGGCCGAGGGGTTCCAATGGAGGCGTCCAGGTTTCCCCTGTAGGAGGGTGGTGAGAGGTTTTGCCACCATGCTGAAGTTCCTTATAAATCTTCGATAAAAATTGGTGAACCCTAAGAAGCGCTGTAGCTCTTTAACGGTAGTGGGTGTGGGCCACCCCTGTACTGCTTTGACCTTCCCTTGATCCATGGCGACTCCCTGGGGACTGATCACGTATTCCAGAAAGGCGATGGTATGCTGATTGAGTTCACATTTTTCTGCCTTTACATATAACTGGTTCTCCCACAAGTGACGCAGAACCTGGCAGACATGTTGAAGATGTTCTCTCTTGTTGTTGGAGTAAATGAGAATGTCATCAATGTATGCGATCACATAACGCCCCAGCATGTCCCGTGACACGTCATTAATGAGGCATTGGAATACAGAAGGAGTGCTGGCCAGCCCATATGGCATTACCTGGTACTCATAGTGCCCCGAAGTGGTGCTTAACCCTGTCTTCCACTTGTCTCCCTTCCGTATCCACTCTAAATTGTATGCGCTGAATAAATCTAACCGTGTAAAAACTGTGGCCATGCAGAGTTGTTCCAGGGATGACGGAACTAAGGGCAAGGGGTAGCGGTATTTCACTAAGCATTGGTTAAGTCCCCAATAATCACTACATGGAGGGAGCCCCCCCTTCTTCTCGACACCAAAGAATCCTGCTGAGGCATGGGACGTGGAAGGTCTTATATATCCCTGGGGCAATGCCTCCTGGATGTACTGCTCCATGGCTTCCTGTTCCTTGAGGGTCAGGGGGTAGACTCTTCCCCGGGGTAGTGTGGGGCCGGGAAGGAGGTCAATCTTGCAATCCTATTCTCGGTGAGGAGGAAGCCCGCTTGCCTTCTTTTTGCTAAAAACCTCCAGGAGGTCATGGTAAGCCGGAGGAATCAATACAGGTTTGGCCGGACTGGGACTTTCTATTGTGGTGGATGATAGTGGGATTACTGGGTCCTGGAGGCAGTGAGTAATACATTGTGGTGACCACTGCACAATCTCTCTGAGTGCCCACGATATTTGGGGGTTATGGTGCTTCAACCAGGGGAGGCCGAGAACCACGGGATGATGAGCTGTCTCTATGACATACAGCCGGATGGTTTCTTGGTGTAGGGCGCTGACCCACAGGTGGAGTGGTTTGGTGCAATGTGTGATCATGGCTCTCCTGATGGGGGCACCATCGATAGCGTGGATGCGACGTGGGCGTTCCAAAAGGCGGACAGAAAAGTTATACTGAGTGATGGTGGCTTGTAAAATGAAGTTACCAGCTGCTCTGGAGTCAATCAGGCCTTCTACAATATAAGAGCAGGATGAGTTCTCTAACAATAGTGTTAATGTAAAAGCAGATCGCTCTCCACAAGGAACAAGTGGTTGCCTGCTTACCTTGAGGCGAGGACGTGGCTTCTCAGAGCACTGCCGGCTAAAGTGGTTGGGCTTGACACAGTAGAAGCAGCGGTTCTCCTGGCGGCGTCTCTCCTGTTTGCTCATGCGGGTTTTGCCCAATTTCATGGGATCCTCAGGGCTCAATGGGACTGGCGTCACGTTAATAGCGGGGTTAAGAGCACGACCCTTAAGTAGGCGGTCGAGGCGTATTGCCATTGTGATCAGTGTGTCCAGCGTCCCCTCATCATCGTGGCATGCCAATCCTTGATGACATCAGCGTTCAATCCATGGTGGAACAGGGTTTTCAATGCTGGATTATTCCATCCGCTCCAGGCGGCTACTGTCCGGAATTGTACAGCATAATCCACGACACTGCGCGCCCCTTGGGATAACGACAACTCCTCCTCCCCGGTCTCTCGGCTGTCCAGGGAGTGATCAAAGACAGTTCGGAAGCGGCCTGTCAGCTGCTCATAGGAGCGGGTCCCGCCTCCCTCCTGATCCCATTCTGCTGTAGCCCAAAGCAGTGCTTTGCCGGTCAAGTGTTCCATGAAGTGGACGATTCTCCTGATCAGTCATGTCAGGCTAGGTGGAAAAAAAGAGAGAGCACTGCAGAAGGAAAGCCCGAAAGCGTGCGGGATCTCTGTTGTACTTCTCAGGCGTCGGCGTAGAAGGTAACCATGGCGAGGGACAAATGCTCGAGGGGGGCATGGCCAGAGCCATGTTGGAATGCGCTGCTTGTCTGAGCCGCGTAACCTCCTCAGACAGCTCGGCGATTTACACGTTCTGTTCGCTAAGCATGCGACCATGTCCCTCAATTGCAGCCGCCCATCAAGGATCTCCTGCTGGTTCCATAAAGGCGAAGTATTCTGTCACGCTTGGGCTCAAGAGAGGAATCAGTCACGGGAGATGCAGAAGTGAGGAGAAAGCGCGTGGCAATGACAGAGTGGTAAAAGCGCCGGCTAGGGTCAGGCTTATTGAACATAGTCAAAGTAGTAGCAAGGGTCAGGTGATCGGACGAACAAACTTGAAAGGGACAGGCAGTAAACGTAGTCAAGAAAGGCGGAAAACGCGGTCAGGTACACGGTGGAGCAAAATACGAAAACAGGCGTCTTAACGCTAAGGAACTAGTCAATAAGACGTATACTTTGCATCGGGTGAATGTTCAGAGGGGAATTTATACAGACAGGGAGCTGTGTGGAATAATTGGCGACAGGTGCATGCACTCAAAATTCAGGAGTGGATGAGCGGTGACTCATGAGAAGTGGAGTTCGAGGTAGTGTGCCTGCGTGTGTGCGAGGTGAGTGACAGTTCCCTGGTGGCAGCGGACAAGGCTGGCCGTGCTGTGACATTCATATCTTACTGCAAAGGTAGGTTATTTTTGTATTAATTTTTTATGTATGTATTCACTAATTTGTTTGTTTACTTGCTTGTTTCTATTTTTTGTTTACAGAAAAGTAAAAAAAGTGAGAGAATAAAAGTTGTACTTTCATTTATTTTGTGTGCTTTGTTGTCATGTGACAGATTCAGAGACGGATGTAAATTCAGTTTAGAATTTATTAAGAAAATGGCAAACGGATCAGAAATGTGAAGCAACATTGTAACCAGGGATTGTAGTTCATGGCAGCTATGTTTGTAGGCCATGGTATGTTCTGGTATGTGGAGACTCTGATGGATTCCAGCGCTGGTGTGACATTTGTTTAACATACCAAAAACATCTGGAAAAATAATAATGAATATGGCCATAAGAAACCAGGGATTTACATTCATTTACATTTAATTTCTATTTTCAGGTGATATGTTAATTTTGTTTTCCTGTTATCACAAGGTATTTATACCATTATGAGAAGATATAATGGCATATATGTAGATATTATTATTCTGTGTACAGTAGCATTCAACACATTTCAAACAGAGGCAATACTTTATAACTTTAATCCTTTAAGTCCTGTAAGTTGTGAGATGGGCCTTGATGAATTGAACTTGTTTGTCCAGCACATCCCACAGATTCTAACTCGGATTGTTGCCGGTTCACCGGTTGTCTTTCCTTGGACCACCTTTGGCAGGTACTATCCACTGCATGCAACCCACAAGACCTGCTGTTTTGGAAATGGTCACAGTCATCTAGCAATCACAATTTGGCCCTTGTAAATGTCACGTAGAGCCTTACGTTTGCACATTTTTCCTGCTCCCAGCACATCAACTTTGAAATCTGACCACTCACTTGCTGCCTAATATAGCTCACACTTGACAGATGTAATTGTAATGATATAATCAATGTTATTCACTTCACCTGTCAGTGGATTTAATGTTAAGCCTGATTGGTGTATACCATTTCTAGCATATATTGGATAAACATCAAGTAAAGTTTTTTATTGCATCTGTGGAAGGATTTCTCTCTCTCTCTCTCTCTCTCTCTCTCACTATCTCTCTCTCTCTCTCCCTCCCTCCCTCTCTCTCTCTCTCTCCTTAGAAGAGAATGTCTGTGTTCCCTGAGAAGAGAACAAGTATTTGGGTTAGCACAATGCAATGGGATGTGCCCTAACGTGACCGGCATCTGAAGCTTGTGGAACATCATGCCTATTTAAATGCCTGCCATGATCAGGTGATGTGGAAATTAAGCATGTCGCTGGATATGTTTTCAGCACTTTTGAACTGTGCCATCAGGCTCGATTATCTGAAGGGAAGACATAATTCACAGGCCTGCATAACAAAGCAACGCAAGGTCTCATTCCCGTCTCAGGGAACAGGATTACATGTATAACCCAGACGTTCCCTTTCAAAGGAAACTCCACATTGCGTTAGCACAATGCTATGGGTAACAGAATACCCAATCTGTCAAACCGAGGGAATGGCCTGTTTAAAATGACCCAAGCTAGAGTGCTTGCCAAAATGGTGGTCACGTAGATCCTGAATGTAGAAGGAGCCAATCCCGCTGAGAAACGTCCTTGTAAGAACTCCAGGACTGTAGCTATTGTGCAGGATCTAGCTGATGTTATTCACACCACAAGCCCAAAAGTGAGTGCATAGAATTTCCTCATAGATGATGCTCTAGTGTTCAACTTTGTCTCTACAACTTCACCTGTGAGACCAGAATCTATTAGCTGGTGACCCTCATATGCTCATGGGCCATACCCACAGTTTCCATAGTTCCAGCCGAGGGTGATAAATCAGCTTTCTGGCTTGAGACATTACATCCCTGTGGATGGGAATCTCCCAAGGACTGCAGGCATATGATCTCTGAGAGCTATATTTGAGCTGGCCAATAAGGTGCTACTAGCAACAGACGTGAACATTCTTGGCAAACTCTCTCTAGAACTTGTCGGAGCAGAGTGATCGGGGGAAAAGCATATAGATGCAACCTTGGCCACATGTGCACCATGGCATCCAGCCCTAATGGTACAGGAGGAGTGAGGGCGAACCAGTTCGCAGTTTGTTGTCTCTTCAGGGGCAACTTCCACTTGGTTGAACCTACTCCATATAGACACCACCATTTATGGATGGGGCCTCCAACCCCCAGGCCTCAACCCCTGTCTCAACAGGATTTCTAACCCCACATTCTGGCTGCCTGGAATGTACATTGCACTCAGTGACAAGAAGCTTCTCTCTGCCTAGAGAAAATTAGTTGTGCCTGCCTGAACAGGGGCTGTGAACATAACCCTCCCTGTCCTCACCGCTGTGTTGTCTGGTAAAACTAACACAAAGTGGCCTCTCAATTGAGGAAGAAAGAATTTGCGGCTTTGCCTTCCAAGCCATATATAAGGCCACCTTGGTGTTGGTGGGCAACGCCTTAGGTGGTATTTCTAGGACTCAAATTCCTCCTTCCTCAATTGAGAGGCCACCATGTCTTAGTTGGACCAGACAGCACAGCAGTGAGGACAAGGAGGGTTACATTCAGGAGTAGTGCCTTTTGGGGGGGGTGTTCTGTCACGATTCCCCTTTGTGCGTGAGCACCTGCTCTTTCTGTTCTTAACATTCATGACAGTTCGACATGTGTGTTTTGTTTATATTTCTGTTTTTGTCTGCTCACTGTTCTGTTATTGGTTATTTGTTCACATGTCTGTGTCAACTATCAATGATTACGATGCTGATTATGTATGCTTATATACGGCACGCCTTCCGGCACACAGGGCGGAATATTGGAATGTGTATGAGTAAGAAAGTTAGCATAGTCATAATAATAGTCCATGTTAGTTAGTTCCCGCTGGTTTCTCCACTACCAGTTCTTAGCTGTAGTTCATGTCTCACGCTTAGTGTATCGATCCTCTTTCCCGTGACCTCGACTTTGTTTTCTACCTTACCCTGTATTGTTTTGTTTACACGATCGCCTGACCCTTGCCTGTTTTTGGATTACTCTATTTGGATTACGTATTTGGATTTACTGCCTGCTTCTCTTAATAAAAAACTGTTCATACTGCACTTGCATCCAGACTTATATCTCTCCGCCGTAACAATAAGTGACAAGTGGGTTGTGGGGGAAACCGCACGTGTCATTAAAATATATTTTGGAGAATGAAAAATGATGATTTGTGATTTCACTGTGATTAATGTGTAGTTGTTGTGTTCTTTATTACTCTTTTTCTTTCAGCTGCATATGTTACCACAAGGGCGCACGGTGGCTTAGTGGTTAGCACGTCCGCCTCACACCTCCGGGGTTCGAGTCCCGCCAGGGCCATGTGTGTGCGAAGTTTGCATGTTCTCCCCGTGTGTCGGGGGTTTCCTCCGGGTACTCCGGTTTCCTCCCCCAGTCCAAAGACATGCATGTTAGGCTTATTGGCATGTCTAAAGTGTCCGTTGTGTATGAATGTGTGTGTGAGTGTGTATGTGATTGTGCCCTGCGATGGACTGGCACCCTGTCCAGGGTGTACCCCACCTTGTGCCCAATGCTCCCTGGGATGGGATCCAGGTTCCCCGTGACCCTGAAAGGAGTAAGCGGTAGAGGATGGATGGATGTATGGATGATTACAATGAATCATCAATAAAACTGGCAGGAACAGGGCAATAACGTTAAATCAAAATATCAAAATAGTGCACACCAATAAAACCTGACACAATGAGTCTGTCGATGAAACACTATTAGGAAAAATGTAGACTTCTGAATTTACTGTGATTGAAGTGTCATATTTAAACCATCTTTAGTTCATGCTGCTATTTCTTTCAGCTGCATATTGTCATGTAATTGAAGATGCAACAGATGCATGTGCAGCATAATAAAGCATAATATTTAATAAAGAAGTTCAAATAATAAGACACAAACAATACCAGAAACTTCAGCTATGAAAACGAGGCATATAGACAAACATAAACAAAAAAACAAAACAAAAGAAAATGAAGACAAAAGCAAGACAGTGTGAGAGGTGAAAACCCTAAATACTTATATACTAGTGCTGATTAATCAAAAATGCAAAACAGGCGCCAGTGTTCATGTGACATGCATTCTGTGGTGTGCAATGGCTGATGGGATTTGTAGTCAAGTCCCGGCTACATGACACATACTATGCCCTTGACTAATATTGGCACCTTTATGAATTCTTATGAGAAAAATATATTTGATATATTTCCCATTGGTATTTTGACATTGTTAGTACACCTGGGTGACTTGGAGCAGGAAATTGTTAACCATGACTTAAATATGGTATGAATGTGGCATAAATATGAGGTAACACATTGGCCAGATTCCCTTAGTCATTCAGAACAATGGTTAAGACCAAGGAATATAGCTGTTTAACAATAAAGGCAGTTTTTCACAGCCTTCTTTGCTCATATTTACTAAGGGTGACAATCTTAGAGGAGGGCACCTTATATTACCACAGCTTCTGTTTATGTCTGTGGTTGACTGATACATTGGTAAAGGGAGTATCTTATGTGGGTTTTAGAAACTTCAAATACACCATTGTTATGTTTTTGTACAGACTTTCATTGACTCTGTATTACTGTGCTACTACTCTGAGAGCACAGTGATAGAGTGCAGAATCTGAGAGCTTTAGACCTCTGATAGTAAGTTCAGTAGAGTCTCTGGCTGTATTTGAGTATAATCGAGTGTCAGTAGGAGTGCTCGCATCTGATCTTAACCTTGCGCCTTTATACTGTAACGGTCGTGTAAAGGGGTCGGATGCAATCGCTGGATTTTTAACTATATTTATTATATAAGCATTCAAAACAAAGACAAAAACCACTAACCCACCTAAACACAGAAGCATTAAACTAGCACTAGGACTAATACATGAAACACGGGCATGAAACAAAACACCGAGGAACACAGAAACAGGAGTCTAAACACAATTAACGAAAGACCAAGACTAAGTACAAAACCCAACTATATATACCCACTAGTGCTCATTAACCAAAACGTGAATCAGGTGCACACAAACATGTGACTTGCAGTGGCTGATGGGAAATGGAGTCCAGAGTCCTTAGAACCGTGACATATACAGTAAAAACTGTGGTGCACTGTTAGGATTTTGTTTGTACCAGTACAGATAAATGTTTTCACTGCTTGTCTCATATGAACATTTCAGAATAACAGTGTCTGTTTCTTTCCTGACAATGTGGACATCTTCATCCTTTGGTCCAATTTGATCTGCAAAACTGCTTATTTTAAGGAACATAAAAAATATTTTAAATTATTTTGCAAGCAAACCAAAAACTTCAATGTAAGAAATTAGTCACATCATTCTTAAACATGTGGGTATTAATTAATACAATTAAGTAAGAAATGAAAGTTAATTACCTGTTGTTACAGTGAGAATCAGTGGTATGTATCTCACTATGTACAGTAAGGTGTATAGTTGATCCATTTCTGAACACAGCTCTGTGAGGATTCTGTATGATAGTGCTGTATGTGCTGAACAGAGCTGCCTAATTTAACGCAGGACTTCCTTTTCTGATGCATGGCCGCAGGAGCACATGCTGTGAGAAGAAGGTAAGATTATTTGCTTTTCTGATGAAGCAGTCGTCCCCAAAGGGGGTGGAGCCAAATCAGACATTCATCCAATGTCTGTGAAGAAAGTATTGCAGCCTGTCTTCAGAGGGCTGTCAGCTTTCACTCAAGCTGGGCACACATGAGGTCAAGCCATAGAAATCCTTTTTGTCCCCCACTTGTATGGGTTTTTTTAATGAAGTAATGTTTGTCTTTACTGCATTGTTCACCCAACATTCACAGCACAAATCTGCTTCCCACATTCAGGTAATTAAGTAAGTAAGTAAGTAAAATTTATTTGTAAAGCACATTTCATACAGCAAAGCTGACCAAAGTGCTGAACAGAATAAAAGAATAAAATAAACAGACTAAAAAGAAAATAGATAAAAATAAATAAAAACAGACAGCAGACAACATTAACTTTCAAAATTTGATTTTCAAAATTTAGAATTTTTTTAAAAACGCTAATGGATGGTGCAAGGCGGATGTCCAGTGGCAATTGATTCCAAAGGCGGGGTGCTGCAGAGGGACAAAAGAGGGACATGTAAAAGAAACCTATCAGAAGATCGTAGAGTTCTGTTAGCTGAATG
>JAFFST010054713.1:70736-82207 GCA_022414735.1 Noturus placidus | reverse complement strand
ACAATGTTCCATTTACCCTAAATTAGATGTAACGCAACACCGCTATCTGTAACTGTTGCCAGGTCTTAGCAACATTAGGTCTTAGCATAGGGCGGCTGTGGATCAGGTTGTAGAGCGGGGTGTCCACTAATCCACTAATCGTAGGGTTGGCAGTTCGATTCTCGGCCTACGTGACTCCACATTCCAAAGTGTCATTGGGCAAGACACTGAACCCCAAGTTGCCCCTGATGGCAAGTTAGCACCTTGCATGTCAGCTCTGCTATCATTGGTGTGTGTGTGTGTGTGTGTGTGTGAGTGTGTGTGAATGGGTGAATGAGACACAGTGTAAAGTGCTTTGAGTAAAAAAAGCGCTATATAAGTGTGCCATTTGCCAGCAATGTTGTGAGTGAGGAGAAGTGTGTAACACACCCACATTGGTATATACACACACAAATGGATGGCTTGTATCCTTATGGGTGGACCACATAGAGACTCATTTCCCTTTGCTTCCTTCTGTGGAAATGAGCTCCTTTTATATGCTAACATGTCCCCCTTCCCACTCACATTCACAATGATATTCAGAGCATCTTTCATCTGTAACTATTTTTTAAGGCAAGCAAGAAGGAGATAGGAAATGGCCAGAACATTTATTGTATAAGAGAGATACAGCAGATCAGATTTCAAGGTCAAATGGTCAGATATTGGTGTCTTACTGATAATACTGAGCAACAGAAAGTCGATTTGAGTGCAGGACAACAGAGCCCTAGTGCTTTTCTTTTTTGTGACATTGACTCCAGCAATGGATCATAAAACTATGTCACATAACTACAAGATGACTACTAACTAAGTACCTTTTTTCATCAGTTCCCATGAATGTTAAAGAACATTTTCCTTGCAGTTAAAACTGTTGAAATATGCTAATGATTAGTATACAAGTCATTCTATAGATATAAATATTACATATCTAGATAGGTAATGCAGGGGGAATCCTGAACACACTATTTTAGTAGGGCATTCTTCTGTGAAGTAAGTGCTGCCCACAAACTTGCTTTCAGTATTTTCTTTAGCCAATAATACGAGGTTAATTGTTGTGTGAGAGATCTGTCTAAGTAAGTGGTCATCAACCCGGTTCCTGCAGGTTTCATTTTCAACCAAAATCTAACACACCTGTTTTAATGTATCAAGTATTTCTTAATGCAACAATGAGATGATGAAGTGGGCATGAGTATGTTTGGAGATAAAGTCCTCAGGACGGTAGATCAACAGGAATAGGGTTGGTGACCACTGGTCTATAGCTGTCACTCATCTGTGTATACAGATGTATATGAGAGATGAAGGTCATAGGACAGGGACAAAAAATATTATTGTTATTTACAGACATCTGTCATTTTACACTGTTTGTTTGCTTGTAACTCTCAGGTCAGAATAAGCGTAATATCTGTCATATGACTATGGTAAAAACACTAATTAAATTAATTATGAATTAGTAGGGCGCACGGTGGATTAGTGGTTAGCCTGTTCATCTCACACCTCCAGGGTCAGGGGTTCGATTCCCACCATGGCCCTGTGTGTGGAGTTTGCATGTTCTCCCTGTGCTGTGGGGGTTTCCTCCCCCAGTCCAAAGACATGCATGGAAGGCTGATTGGCGTGTCCAAAGTGTCCATAGTGTATGAATGTGTATCTGATTTTGCCCTGCGATGGATTGGAACCCTGTCCAGGGTGTACCCCAACTTGTGCCCATGCTCCCTGGGATAGACTCCAGATTTCCCTGTGACCCCGAAGGAAGGATAAGCAGTATAGAAGATGGATGGATGGATGAATTAGTATTTATACTGTTAAACATTTACAAATTAAAAAAAAAAAAATAAGTGGGATATTTTGGTCCAAGCACCTCATAAGAATTAAACACACAATGTTGTTTTTTTTTCCTTTTATAGACCTGCGACCACTGATTTTGACAGAAGATAATCTTCAGTATTCAGCAGTGGAGGGAAAGCAAGTGATCATGCACTGCAGGGTGTTCAGCTCACCACCCTCAGCTATCATCTGGTGAGCAATGTTTACCTTCTGAAAACACAACACAGTCGACTAGTCAAAAAAATAAGACTGCATTAGCTACAGTACAGTATGTATTACAAGACAGTTTATTTGGTGCCTCAAGATGGGGGACAGCAGTGGTCACATGGTGTAAACATTTTTTTTTTTTTTTTTGTACAGTGAATGTGTTTTGTCAGTGGGGAATACAGCAAGGTTTTTCAAAATGTATCAACCAAGATAAACAAGATTATGTTGTATAGGTGCGACAGGGGAACATATTCTGAACTAATCAGTCTATAGGCACTAGTTATGATGATTGTGATGGCAAGATATACTGTATATTTGTAAGGTTGTGTGTGTGTGTACTAAGTCATTAGACACATGCAGGAGTAGATTTGTGGCACAAGGGAATACAGCTGTTTTGTGTAAATATAAATATACTGTAAGTTATTATCCAATTTATTAATTGAAACAGGATCCAAATAATTCCCTAATGATTAGTCAAATTGAAAGCAAATGTAATGAGAAATAGCATCTCCAATGAGAGAATTCTTAACATTATCAAAAAAGTGTAATTTGCACTTTTTTGTTATTATTCACCGTAAGGCTACAACTGCCTAATTAGAAATGTAAGAATAATTCAATAAAAGAGAAATGTGTTTGTAACAAATGACTATAGGTAATTAGCAATCATTTACAACCAATATAACTGAAAGCAGTTGTTAGGATAAAGCAAGTAACAGCTTTTATCTTTCCTTCGTCAGCTTTCAGCCTTTCTGTGTTAAGAGTAGAGTGTTTCTCTTCTCTATGCTGCCGCACGGATGTGGTTTGTCTCCAAGCATATACGAGCCCGGAGAGAGTCTGACTGAACACACTGACACACAGAGTAGTTCAGAGAAACTTCTGGATTATTGCAGATTCACAGAGGTTTATATAGCTACAAATAGCCGTGCATAGGCATACTGCTGTGTGGAAATAATATGGCACTTAAACTGTCTGGCCACGTACGTGGACAACATCTTAGGCAATACGAGAAAGTACACCAGGTTTTGATTATATATGGTATGTGTTTGCTAGCAGAAAATAGGAAGTTCCTATATTGACATTTTTACTGGCATGTACACAACAGGTCTGAAAGTTCACGAGACAGAAATTTAACTATAACCTAAACATACTTATACATATCTATAATAGAGTGTTTCCGACAGAGGTAATTTTCAGTTAGAAATAAGGGAGATATGAATATATACTTATTTGTAGCATCACACAGTGTTCAAACAATGAATGGGGCCTATAGGTATGTGCATAGAAGTTATTCACTTGTTTCTTTGTTTGATTATATATTTGTTTGTTTGTCTTCAGGAGCAAAGATGACAGCGCTAATGCCTTAGAGGGCTCAAGGTTCTTTATACACACAAATGGCTCACTGGAGATCCACAGCGCGAAGGCGGATGATGATGGCGAGTACACATGTGTCACTGAAAACTCTGAGGGCAAATTAGCTATCACTGCTCTGCTGGAGGTTAAAGGTGAGATCTTAGATCTTTTCGTAATTGTCTTCCTATTTAATTTCAGACCGAATTTTGGAACAACTATTTAATGCATAACAGTGAATGAAAATGATCTGTAATATGTTGCAGTCTCACTTGCTTAAGAATAATTAGCGGTTAGCGGAGGTATTATCTAGCACAGGAAATTAAACTCAGATTACGAATCATGATAGGAACTTATCAAGAAATAAATTGTTCATTTTATTCCTTAATGTAGGCTGTCAATATTTGAAATGAATATGTGAAAATGGATAGTTTATTATGCTGCCTCATGCATTGCTTGTGCTGCAGTTTAGTAGGAGCATTAGTTTTTGTCCACCATTTTAGTGTTTATTACAATGTAGATACATTTCTGAGCCATGTGGTTCTGGTAAGTTGCACTACAGCATTTCAGATGGTCTTATTCATAAAATCCTGGCTGATTATTTTATTCTGGTAGGGAAAACAAAAAAAAAATAATTAAAGTGTTGCCTGACTGTCAGGAGAAACTTTTGTTCATTGTGCTATAATATGTCTGTCTGCAACTGACAAAAGGCCATTAAAAATGTGCGTCAAAGGAAACGGGATTCGACAATTTCATGCGGCATCACACAGAATCATGCTCATGCTGTGGGCACAGGAAATACAAGGCCAGTAGGGGTCAGTCATGTTTCATTTGAATAAACACAGCTTGCTAGTAGATAGTAGTTCTGTCTGGACATATACTGTTGAGATGGATGGAAGTGCAGAAGTATAAAGTTCAATAAATAACCAAACAAAATACAAAGACACCATGACTATGAGGCAAAACACTGTGGCGAAGATTAAACATAAACTGAAGAATAAAATATGGCTACAGAGTCAAAGGCAAATAAAGACATGTAAGGCAAGGAATGCAGTGCAAACAGTGGCTAAATACATGAGTTATTGTTAACAGAAACGTGATTCAGGTGCAGGTGGTCATGTGACTATGATGCAGTGACCCCAGGGTGCTTCTCCCGGAGTGCCAAAATACACTCCTTTCTTCTGGCGGTCCTGGTCCACTGGGAAAACTGTCCTCAGCAGGACAAGAAGGCAGAACTTGGTTGGTCGTGATGTTGGTTTCAGGCATGAACTAGTCGTGCTCTCTGCGGTTCAGGTGTGGAGCGGTCTCTTCTGCACCATAGAGAGATGACATGATATCCCCGGCCTGACTGGAATGCAGAGCGATGGCTACTGCACAGCCAGTGGGAGGAACAAAGCTCACAGCGGAGCCTGAGGGGAAAGCGCCATTCCCATGATGCTAGAGGGGGAGGGGTTGCCGCTTTCTGCGAGGGGAGTGAAGTTCTCAGTGAGGCCAGAGTGAAACTCAAAGATTTCCACGAGGCCAGAGAGGGGAGTGAGGTTCTCATTGAGGCCAGAGGGAGGAATGATGCTCTATGCGGAGCTGGAAGGGGGAGCGACATACGGCATGAAGTAAAGAAGTTGAACGACATTTTCAGTGGAACATGGAAGCAGGACATGGTCTTCAGCGAAGCAGTAAAGAAAAGTGACGTCCTCAATGGAGCAGAAAAGCCGAGCGATGTCCCCAGCAGAGCAGCAAAGCAGCGTGACGTCCTCAGTGGAGCAGCAAGACAGAGCAGAGCACTTGGTCATGCTGGGACACGGAGCAATGTATTCAGCAAAACAGGGTGACTGAGTGGCGTCCTCAGCTGAACTGGAATGCTGAGCAGCGTCCTCAGACGAGCAAAGAGGCTGAATCACATTCTCCGTCGACTCGGCAGGTTGGACAAGATCCACCGTGGGGGAGGGAAGGTGGGAGATGGTTCCAGCCTGCTTGGAAGGCTCCCACTTCGGCTTTTCCCTGTCGTACAGGGACTCTTGGACCCTAAAATAATTCTGCTGCATCCAGGTTCATGGTCTTAAGTTCTGTCACTGTACTCACATAATGGAGATTAGAACGGATGCAAGTGCATAATTATAAAGTTTAATAAATAACCAAACAAAATACAAAGACACTATGAGTGTGAGGCAAAACACTGTAACAAAGATTAAACATAAACTAAAGAACAAAACATGGCTACAGAAACAAAGGCAAAGAAAGACAAATGTAAGACAAGGAACGCAGTGCAAACCGTTTCTATATACATGAGTACTCGTTAACAGAATCATGATTCAGGTGCAGGTGGTCACATGACAATGATGTAGTGGCTGCTGGGAACTGTATTTCAGAGTTCCTTCTCTGATACATGACACTTGTACTGAAGCCAGCGGATCTGTGAAACTCTCTTAGAACCATTTTGCAACAAGCAGCCGAGCACATTAAATGCTGCTGAGCCTGAAAGAAATGGAACGTGTGGTCGGTTAGATTTAAGAAAAAAATATTATGTATGGTTTACATAAAAATATTACATATCTCATTAAAACGTATGATAAGCCTAATTTAAACAGGTTTCTAATTACAAGAGTGAGCATGGTCGAGTCACATAGTATAGGTAACTATAGTATTTAAATTACTAGGTTTTTTTTTTTTTCACTGTAGAAAGTTTCTCTATGTAACGTTGAATTCATTCCATCTGCTCCTATTTTGCCAATGGAAACATTTGTTCTTTTTGTAGATTACGAGTTTTAATATTTAAAAACTGGTTTAAAGTGAACACAGAAGTCCACACACTGAACAAAAGCTCATTGAATTTACTTAATTGGAATTCGTACATCGGTTCCACACGATTGAATTGAGTTACATTAACATAATTTGTTTTTGTACATCGAACATGACTTGATCATATATTTTGAATGCCCTGAATAAAATTAAACTTAATTTGAGCTGAGAATTGAACCCCGGTTGCTGACAGTCTGCAACAGCCACATAACCACTGTGTTACTCTACCACATACTGCTTACCCATGTTAATTTAATTTGATTATCACATATACTCAGAGGTGGGTCGTAATGTTCTACATTTACTTCATTATAATTACTTCAGTAACTTTTTGAAAAAAAAATTCTTTTAATGGTTAACTGGCCACACTTCAAGTTCATCTTTAATCACAGAAATGTATTTATACTTTGCTACGTTCCTTCGTTAATTAATATATGTAGTTTTAATAATTAATTTAAATAAAACATAATGTGGTCCTGAGCCTTGCGATATGCTGCAGTGGTCTGACACAACAACTGCTCACGTTTTTAGCATCCTGGAAAGGGGGAAGAAGTGAACGTGTCAGGACACACACACGGAGTTGTCCATTCATATTTACAGACCTCCATAAGGACGGCAGCACCAGAAACCTGTAATTTTTTTTTTACCTGAATAATTTTTTTTTTAATAAAAACAGAATGCAATGATTTTCAAATCTCATAAACCTATATGTTATGCACAGTAGAATGTAGAAAACATATAAAATGTTTAAACTGAGGAAATGTACCATTTTAAAAGAAAAAAAATAAGGTCATTTTGAATTTGATGGCAGCCAAAAAAAGATTGGTGAACCTGTGCCCATCTTTACTTCTGAGAGACTTTGCCTTTCTAAGATACTCTTTTTATACCCATCATGTTACTGACAGTGCTGGAAGGAGAACTGATACAGATCAGAGACATGACCATCTCTCTATACCAGGGGTGCAAAATTAAATTCAAAGAAGTCCAGTGACTAATATTTTCTCCTCCCAACGGTCCAAACCATTAAAATGTCTAATGTGCGCTATGATTTGGGGCATGGGTGTAACCACGCACTCTTTTTGGGGGGGGGTCCGCAATCCCCCCCCCCCATATACAGGAGAAAGTATTTTCTATATGTTCTGCTTTAATTTTCCCAACAGATCTGTCTTTTCTTCATCTATTCTATTTATTTCTATTCTTTTTTAATATACTCTTGTTTGTTAAGGAAAATCGATGTGTGTGTCCCCAATTGTACACTTGGTTTGGCGCATACTCAACACAAGTTCGGTGATGTATTTTAGCAGCTCAGTCTGTAAGAAATGGAGACAGCAGCTTTTTTTTCAGACAGTAATTAACTAGACACCTAAATATTTAGGCTAATGTCAGTTCCAGTTTTGATCATTAACGGTACATTCACGTGCACATCGAGTTCACTGTGAACCCTCACGTTGTGACAGACTGTTATAAATGCGAGTGAAAGTGAGGAAAGTTTGGTGTGGTGGTGGGGGGGGGGGGATTTGGGGATCTAGAGCTTGGACCCCCCAATGTCCAGGCACTCCGACCCCCTCAATGTCCATACCATGTGTCAGGATCCGGCTAGATCCTCATTGATTGCTCTGGAAAGTTAATATAACTCAGCCGGACACGAAGTGAAAGTGCTGTTCACCGTTTGTTACAGGAAGGATACCATAGGTTTACGTAGGGTTACAGGTCTGTCATTAGAAGAGGATGAAGACCGAGTAAAATATCCCAAAATTGGTACCTTATATGAGAGCGTGTGTCCGCACACGGAGACAAGTTCACAGAGAGAGAGAGAGAGAGAGAGAGAGAGAGAGAGAGGCAGTGAAAATGCCCCTTGACCCCACATGACGTCATCATAGCCGATCATTACACATGGTTACGCCCTTGAGTTGGGGGTATATTGTCATATCTCAGCCCGATCAGAACTCAATCTCCCAAGAGACACAACTCACTTCCCATGCACGCATGCGCTCACTGTCTCCGGAGTACTGATCTCGCACACCTGTCAGCAATCTCACACACACTCACTGCACATGCTTATAGAGTCAGTCACCCATGAGTGAGAAGCAAAGTTGACTCGTTCGCTGCGTTACCAAGCCTTTTTGATATAGTTTGTTTTCCTCGTTATCTTGACCATGCTTTTGCCTTACCCCCTAGTATTGTTTGTCCCATCGCCTGACCATTGCCTGTTTCTTGTTTATGCCCTTTGAACACCCCTTATGCTATGATTATACCTGCCTCCTGCGTCTGCTTCCGTACCACACCCCGTCGGAAAGTAACACATATGTTGTTCTTGTATATGTATAGCTAATAAACAAAGTGCTACATTTCAACAATATTTATTGTACATTTTCAGTGCAGACACATTAAACATGAGGTAAAATCAATATGCAGCCTAACCATAAATAAACATAAGAATATTACAAATATTCTCATTTCAATCAAAACAAGACTGCATCTTCAGAAAAAAATGCGATGGAGAGGATTTTGGTGGACCGATTATACTGGGCTTTGAGTTCGTTTATTTTGCATGCCATCACCTCAGACTACTGTGGATATGTTTGCTCAAAAGATGTGTCCTTTGTCTCGTAGTGGCACTTCACGTTGGCAATTTTCATAAGAGCCATGGACTCTGAACAAAACAGGCAGGGTGGTTTGACATTCACTGCTGGAAGGATAGGCAAAGAAAACAAATAATAATGCATGGGTGCTTAGGGATTTCATAGGATTGGCTTCAGCAGCAAGTAAATTCTTTGTGTTTTTGAAGAGAATGAATCCTGCAACTTATTGGCGTGTGGATTTCCCCTTCCACCCAACTATTATCACCTCTCAGCAGATCTTCTCTTTGAGTAAAATGATTTTGCCTCCTTTGTGATGTCATAGACTGCAAATACAGACAAATAACTTTACCTGAATAGATTTTATATGACTCTCCATGTTTAATGCTTCTGCTCCTCCCCTTCAATTTGATGAGCCAAAAGATGATAAGATAACTTAAAGATGATAATTGCTTATTAAACACCCATGTGAGTCTAAACGCATGTGAGTCCAAAGCAACTAAAGCTACAGTAACTGAGCATATGCATTTTACTCCCTGGATTGCCCAATTAAACAAACTGCATTCCTTTTCTCAAAAAAAAAAGTAATTGTAAAATAATGTAAACACCCAGCCTTTTGCAGTTTTCCCACTCCAGCATTCAACAATATATGAACAAAGTGTCAATCATTTATTTGGCCTAGGTATAAAACCCATCTGGAGACCAGACACACTTCTGCAAAGTTCCTCAATGGGATCTCAAAAAGCCTAAAATCTATCTAAATCCATCTAAATAAACAAGGAACCAATAATCCAAAACACATCCAAATGATTTCCATCAACAGTTCTGGACACAAAAGCAGTATAACCACAACATATCCCAATATACACAGATGGATTTAAATCTGGAAATAAAGTGGCAGCAGCTTTTGCCTCAAACCAACTGTGTAAATGCATCCCTGACCAAAGTTCATTTTTCACTGCAGAAGCGAATGCTCTACTACTTGCTCTGAAGTTTATTGAGACTGCTCCACAACAGCATTTTTAATCATACCTGATTCAAAATCGTGTCTTGAAACATTGGCAACTACTAAAACGGATCAACCAACAATCGTAGGGTGCACGGTGGCTTAGTGGTTAGCACGTTCGCCTCACACCTCCAAGGTCCGGGGTTCAAGTCCCGCCGGGGCCATGTGTGTGCGGAGTTTGCATGTTCTCCCCGTTCTCCGGGTACTTCGGTTTCCTCCCCCAGTCCAAACACATGCATGTTAGGCTGATTGTCTAAAGTGTCCGTAGTGTATGAATGAGTGTGTATGTGATTGTGCCCTGCGATGGACTGGCACCCTGTCCAGGGTGTACCCCGCCTTGTGCCCGATGCTCCCTGGGATAGGCTCCAGGTTCCCCCGTGACCCTGAAAAGGAGTAAGCGGTTGAAGATGGATGGACCCAACAATCGTGAAGATTTTAATCAAACTGTCATCTCTTGAAGAAATTTATATTATTTTCTACTCAGTACATGGACATTTAGGAATCTCTGGTTACGAGCAAGCAGACAACTGCAAGAGAAACACTAGCTACTGAACCTGTAAAATGCCCTATACCTTCCACAGAGCTGAAACCAACTCTGAATACATATATCGACAACAAGTGGCAGTCAGAGTGGGATCAATGTCTAAACAACAAATTATAGGAAATGAAACTTGTTATTGGGCGGCTGTGGCTCAGTCGGTAGAGTGGGTTGTCCACTAATCCACTAACCGTGGGGTTGGTGGTTCGAATCCCAGCCCGGGTGATCGCATGCCGAAGTGTCCTTGGGCAAGACACTGAACCCTAAGTTGCCCCCAATGGCAAGCTAGCACCTTGCATGGCAGCTCTGCTACCATTGGTGAATGAATGTGCTCTCATTAGTAAGTTGCTTGTAAATGTAAAAATGATATTTCTGTAAAGCTGCTTTGAGACAATGTACCATTGTAAAAAGCGCTATACAAATTGATAAATTATTAAATTATTATTATTATTTGGACAACATGTTTTCCCTTTTAATAATCACTAGGATCAAGGTATTTATACACGATGCTGGATCGGTCATACAAGACATAGACGAAACTCACAGAAATGGCATGCAATAATTATATCAACAGACTGTTTAAAGTTCTTCCAGCCATGGTTGAGTGTCAGGGTGGAAACACTGGCATGTAGCATATCATTTCCAATCTTTCAATAACTTTACCTTGTACATTATGTATCCTGTTTAGATTTGCTGAAAAACCCCCAAATGTGACTTAACAATAATTTGGAATTGTAGTTCATTTCTACATTAAAGATTAAGAACAGAGACTTGACCCATTTGTGTTACTTCATACAGAAGCTTTGCCGACAGTAATATTATTCTAAAATGTGAAAAAAAAAACATATTTTGAATATGCTTCAAAACTTTTGACAAGTAGTGTACTTAAAAAACGTTAATTTTAATTAAATTAAAATAGTGGTGCTGCATACAGTCACTCCCTTGAAGCACTGTGAATGATGTTATCCTCTGGGCTTCACTGGGCGTTTTTCAGAGTGTGGACTTCTATGTTCACTTTAAACCAGTTTTTTGCTTAAAATAATAAAACTAGCAAAAAAAGTAAACAAATCTAAGGAAAGAACTAAAGTTTCCAATGGCAAGAAAGGAGAAGATGGAATTCATTAATGTTACCTTGAACTTTCTACAGTGAGAAACCCCGCTC
>JAFFST010054713.1:12848-27331 GCA_022414735.1 Noturus placidus | reverse complement strand
TTTGTGTTTACTTGTGTTGTCCTTGACTATTGTTTAAATTGGTTTGATGTTCCGAAACACTTAAGTGTGACAAACATGCAAAGGAACAGGAAATGAGGAAGGGGGCAAACACTTTTTCACACCACTGTAGGTAGTGTTTGATGATTTTGGTGTGACTTGCAGTGGGTTTTGATGACCTCCCGAGCTGTAGCTGCCCTGCCTTGTTCCTGCCAAGCCAAGGCCTGGAGAAGTGGTTAGTTTTGAAAAATCCTCATTGTGCTTCATGGGAGAGTGATTTTATACTTGTATGTTAAGTTTGAATGATGCTTAAGTGTCATAATAAAATATGATTTTTATATTCATACTCGCGTCTCACTCTCATGTTCCTTGTCCCAATTGGTAGAACTTATGTGTGCCTTTATTTGGGAGTATTCTCCCCAGGATGGCGTAGTTGGATTTACTAAATTTGGGATCAATGTTTCCCTCCACTTGGGAACGCCACATTTGTTTAGTGAAAATTTCAGTTCAGAGCAATGACAAAACTTTCTGTTCAGGAACAGAAGTTAGGACAAGATGTTATCCTTGAGCATACTAACAGATGCTAGTTATTGTAGTAAAATGACAGTACATGTTACATTAATCATTAATTGCAGCTAATTAGTTAATAAGTTCTACTGTTATCCAGGTTGCTATGTTTTAAATTATTTTTTCTTTGTGTAAGACTGTATTTCTTTAAGGATGGAGAGCATAATTCTTTCTGAGACAATAAGATATGCAAAGACAGTTCAACCACTCCAAGTTGAAAGAGCATGGTGACATGCCACAACTCAAGTTGCAGTTCATATGTGTATTACCCAGAATGAGATTAATAATGCAATAATAATAATCTTTGTCCATTTACCAGACATGAGCATAAACAAATGGATTTGAATCAACAGAGCAGAGCTGCTACTTTTGTATAGAGACTCCAGAATTTAAAAAGTAAGATAACTACTAAAGCTCTTCATCTTTCACAATAAGTGTCACATTTGCTTTGCATGTCACACATATACAGTAGATCTCAGAATTGCAGTTAATTATAATAGACATTAGCTTTTATAAGGAGAAGTTATATTATCAATACATTTTCTTCCATTGCCTGTTTCCAGAGCTCTTACAGAGAGAGATGGGGAAAGATATGCTTGTTAGGCATGTGGGCAAAATTTCTGCCTCCTCCACAGTACTTTGGGGATATCTGAGGGAATGATCTCAGCATATCGCAGCTCTGCAGCAAATGAATTGGTCCCCAAGTCTCAGGAGCTGTCAGCTATTCACTTTGAATGAAGGCTTCATTCATCACTACATTTTTTTCCTCCCATTTTCCATATGAACAGGAGACCAAGCGTGAAAGAGAAACTTTTCTGTTGACAGTTAAGAATTTGGGTGAACATTTTGTGAGTCAGACACTATTCTACATAAGAAGTAACATTGCAAATACTTAGCAAGGCATATTTCAAATTAGAAGAAAGGAGTATATGTTTAAATCATAATTGGTATGGTATTGGCATGGTATTAGAAAATTAGAAATTGTATTGTAAATCCACCCACACTGAAAAATGGATGCATGGGAGTTTATCCAGATGATGTCATACAAGGCTAAGCAGATCTAGGAGAACCAATGACAGCTCAACCAGATCCAGATTATCCTGGACCAGCTTCAGGCTGGACTCCCTCAAAAAAAAAAAAAAAAAAATTGGGTAGGACTATAACCTGTGCAGTGGCCGAGTCTAGAAGGACAAAAGCAGCTGGGCGACAGCGGGACTAATACCAGAGTATGATGAAGTGGCCTCCCCAGTGCAGCTTACAGCAGAGCAGAGGTACTTTTACGACAAGAGATCTACTTTTTCATATTATTATTATTATTATTATTATTATTATTATTATTATTATTATTATTATTGTACAGTAAGATCCACAAAATAAAATATGCACATGCACTTTAAATTTGGAATTTGAGAAATTATTTTGAGAGATTGTTTTTTGGCAAATTAGACCCACTTTTTGAATTTGGCAGTGTAAAGAAAAAATCTTCCTGAGTAAAAATGATATAGTTTTTATGTTTGGCACTCTACCTGCTTCTGCTTCGTCCACCATTTTTAATTTGTGACTGTAATATGCTTTAACTGATGCTATATTTGCTAGGGGTTGTTATGGTAACCATATAGCCTCAGAAACGTATGGTGGCAGAGCATTAGTGATATGTTTTAGAAATCATTAAGTTTATGGATAGGAAATAAAAGTGATCTTGGAGATTGCTTTATTATAATTAAATATGATTTTAATTTATTTGTGTGTAGAAACTCAGTGGGTGAGGGCATAGAGGAAGACTTGGTAGACAGGCAGAATTTTAACTGAGCTCTGGGCTTGTGTTTACTCAGTCCGTGATTTTTAGGGCGCATTCAAAACTCAACAAAAAAAAAACAACACAACGACAGGAAATGGGTCCATCCTGGATTCACAGCTTTCGCTCAGTCAGATTCAAGTTCTCACTTTGTGTATGTGTGAATGTGTATGTGTGAATGTGGGTGTGGGTGTGTGTGCATGACGGGATGGGAATATTGATTAATGGTTACCTTGGTCGATCGTGATCAATGTAATGAGCTCCTCTGCCCTAGAGGCTAACGGACCATCTCAGTGAACCAGCTAATGGCTGAGGCTGATGAGACATACGTCCCTGTATGACCCATGCCAGAGGCCAACAGGGTGGCCTCACCAGATCAGCCAACGTGGATTAAATTTAGAAAATATAGTCACATTTCTGGAGTCTGAAGCTATCTCAGATTATTATCTTATCTCTTCTAAAATGTGTTGTAATCATAATATAGGCAACTTGTCACACTAGCACATCAAATGTACATTCACATCAACTTCATCAATAATCTCCAAGAGTTATCAACTGTGATTGGATCACCGTCTGATCCCAAAGAACTTGATCAGTAAAGGGGATTTCAAGAGACTAATTTTCTCATAAAGATACCTAACCTACATGTGTCTTCAAACAGATAATTCCAGGAGCAATCGAACCTCTTTTAAAAATAATCAATTCTTCTCTTAACAGTGGATATGTACCTAAATAATTTTAAGGTAAGCAGTTATCAAAATTTAACATAACACCATGGGGAAAAAACCTGACCTTGACCCCAGTAAATTGACCAACTATACGTCCATGTCTAATTTCTACTTTATCTCCAAGATCATAGAAAGAGGTTGTAGCACAGCAGTTATGTACATACCTACATAGGGATAACATTCATGAAATGTATTAGTCAGGATTTAGGCCTCATCATAACACAGAGACAGTGCTGGTTAAAATGACCTACAGTACTTAAATGACCTAAATGACCTACAGTACTTCTGGCCTCTGATCAGGGTTCAGGGTTGTGTCTCCTTGCTTGTGTTACTTGACCTTATTGCAGCTTGTAATACCATTGATCATAGTATTCTACTAGAAACTAGAAAATGTTGTTGTCCTCTCCCTGCTCAGGTCTTATCAGTTTACTAAGGTAAAGTTTGGTGTTCTGCAAGGTACTGTTTTAGACCCACATCTCTTTTCTTTATATATGCTACCTATAGGCAAAATTATTCTTAAACTTGGTATTAGCTTCCACTGTTATGCTGATGATGCACAGTTGTATGTTTCAACAAAGCCAGATTCCAAACACCAGGCTAATAAAATTGAGAAATGTGTAAAAACATTAGACACTGGCTACTTATTAACTTGCTTTTAATTAATTCTGACAAAACAGAAGTACTTGTACTTGGGCCATATGCTGCTAGAAGTAATCTTTCTGATTACATAGTAACTCTGGATGGCCTTTCTGTTTCATCATGTGCAGTAGTATAATACCTTAGTGTGATTATTAACTCCAGCCTATCATTTGAAGCTCAGGTAGATAACTATAACTATAACTAGGTACCCTTTCAAAGGTACACACAGGTGCATATATATATATATATATATATCACACGACGCACTTAAATTGCCATGTCACCTGATCATGGCAGGCCTATAAATAAACATGAATTTACACAAGCTTAAGATGCAGATTGCGTGCATGTGTTATGTTAAATGCAACATCTCGTTTCCTTCGCAGGGAACAGGGATACATGCTTAACCCAGACGATAGCATGGTTTCATTTCAGAGATATTGCTAAGATAAGAAATATAATGTCCATGAAAAATTTAATTATTGTTATGCCTTACTGTCTGGCTGTTCCAGTAGGTGCATCAACAAGCTCCAGATTATCCAGAATGCAGCTGCAAGAGTCCTTACTAGAAGCTAGGACCACATCAACCATATCTTATCCACACTGCATTGGCTCTCAATCAAATTTCGCATTGATTATAAAATACCACTATTCACCTATAAAGCACTGAATGGTCTCTCACCACAGTACCTGAGCAAAATTTTGGTCTTTTATGATCCATTACATCTATTTAGATCAAAAGGTGCAGGCTATATTTTGGTACCTTGAATACTGAAGGCTATAGCATGGGTTAGAGTTTTCTCTTACAAAGCCCCACAGTTATGGAACAGCCTTCCAAATTAGTGTTCTGGACTCAGAAACAGTCTTATTGTTCAAGTCTAGGCTGAAAAAAAAAATGTTAAGTCAAGCCTTTTGTGAATTGAACAAGATTTAAAGAAAAATGTTTAGAAGAATGGGCCAAAATCACACCTGAATTCTTCAGCCAATTAATTTCTTCATGCATCTTGAAGCTGTTACTACAAACAAATTACCACTATAAAATAAAATTATAGTATAAAAAAATGTGTATAAAATAAATTTCAATTAATGTGTTCAATACTTTTTTTCCTGTGTCATTCCACTTTATTACACACAACTTTATTTATGGATTTCTTTATATTTGCAGATTTCTGGAGTTAATACTGATGTCTAGTGCCTTTACCCATTCCACAATGCCCATGGTCATTATTGATTGGTTTTCAAACTCACTCTCTCTAATACCACTGCCAAAGCTGTCAATGGTTTTTAAAATGCAGAACTCATATTCAACCACGTATTCACTTTGGATTATGTAAAGATGTTGTTAGTGACCGAGGTACAAAATTCACATCCTAAGTCTGGAGAAGTTTTATGGAGAAGTTAGGAGTGGCCATCAGACTCACATCTGGGTATCATCCTCAAACACATTGGCAAGTCGGAAAAACCTTACATTAGGTAGTCAACCAGAATGTCTTTTACAGCTGCGTATACCACCATAGCAAAGCCACAGTGGTATATACAAGCCAGTGTGAAAGCCAATGTTAAAGACATTCAAGAAATTACCATCAGGTGGCACAAAGGGATGGTTTTCAAAATGACTGGAAGTGTGACATTTTGGTTTTTAAATTGAGCTCAAATAACAGAATAATTAATAGTAATAAAATCTAAAATGATTATATTATTTTTGTTATTTTGTTGAATAAAAAATCAGCAGTGACTGATTTCATGTTATTGTTATTTTCAAAACTTATTAGAACAATGTACTCAAACCAGAATGAAAAAAATCTCAGTTTCCCAAGAAGCAATACTTACATTTACATTTTACATTTACATTTATTCACTTAGCAGACGCTTTTATCCAAAGCGACTTACAAATGAGAGATACAAGCAAATTGATATCAAGCAGAGAATAATACAAGTAATGCTACTGTTCAAGATCAATTAATTGAGTTCTAGAAGAAGCAAAGTGCACAGAGTAAGGTGCAAGTGCCTTTTTTATGAGTTGGTTAGGTGTTGATGGAAGAGGTGGGTCTTTAGCTGTTTCTTGAAGATGGTGAGTGAATCTGCGGTCCTGATTGAGGTTGGAAGTTCATTCCACCACTGAGGAACAGTTAGTGTAAAGGTTCTGGAAAGGGACCTTGTGCCGCGATGAGTAGGAACTACTAAACGTCGGTCGCTAATCGATCGCAGATTACGTGTGGGAACGTAAGCCTTCAGCAGAGATGGCCGCTGAGGACTACACTTCCCACACACATGCGCTCATCTTGCCTGGAGTTCTGATCACACATACCTGCAGTCAATCATTACCACCCTTTCACCACAGCATATAAGAGACTTTGGATGCATACAGACATTGCGAAGTAAATGCTCAGCTGACTTGTTTCCATGTCGTTCTCCAAGCCTTATATACCGCGTTTATTACAAAGTGACTTTGACCATTGTTTACATCCCAGACCTAGATTTCTGCCTTTCCCCGTTTTGTTTTGTTTGAATGATTGCCTGACCCTCGCCTGTTTCTCAACTACAAACTACGGACTATTCCTCTGGATTATACTGCCTGAATCTGTCGTCTGCATCTGCTTCCATATTCTCAATGGTATGTGACAGTATTCCATTACTCCCCAACCATTCTTATTCGTGTTATCTAAAGGGTTAATTTCACTTATTTTTTTATTTTATTTTTTTTCCTCATGTTTCTAAAAATTGTTACATTAGTTCAAGTTAAGGACCACAAAACATGTGAATCAAACTGTTACGGAAAAGGCTAGGTACAAAGGTGGAAACACTGGGCCCACTATCTAAATGGATAATAGATGAAATTTTACAGAACCAAAATGTGGGTCTGGAGCAAAAAGAGCAGCTTGTTCTGGCTGAAACACAAACTCAGCTAATGCCAATGGCTATGGGGGACAAATTGAGGAGCACACTCTGACATGCTAACCACCGGGCTACCCACAGGGATAGTGATCTGCAAGCAGCCGATTGTACAGTGTAGCTACAAATGAATAAATGTTAAGTAAACATAATACAATATATTATGGATTTTGAAGTGTTTAATTTTACCACCATGTATTTCCTATGTACATTTTATTTAAGGTCCATGAGGAAATGTTATTTAGGAGATGCTTTAAATTGGATTACAAAACGTTCTTTAACTTCATACGCAAGGCTGCAGGGAACATTTTTGGTGTTCCCCAGCTACTGGGTTAGTAGCTTTGTGAAACATTAGAAACAATGCACCATCCCCCTACTATAACACCCTAACTGCTGTGTCAAAAAAAAAAAAAAAGAAAAATAACAGCTCCCGAGTTACCTGTCACAGGCTGTTTGGATTGTCGAGTGAGCCAGGTTTGGATGAGTGTTTTTTTTGTTTTTTTTCCCAATAATAATAATAATAATAATAATAATAATAATAATAATAATAATAATAATAATAATAATAATAATAATAAACAATAAAATAATCATAAAACTTAAGTAAATGGGAATAGATTAGCACTGGAATCCCTAGAAATGCATGAGAATCTTCATACCCATCAAATGAGGGTACCCCCCTCGAAATGTTTGCATATGTGTATTTTCTAACATATCTATGCATTTATAGACAATAAGCTGAAACATACAGTGGTGATACAGTGTATTGCTGAGGAGGGGATCAACTTGGTGAAAACACCAGTCAAATATGTCTCTTATCTTTCTATCCCAGGTACCTTTTTTTACACGAAGTCATTTATGAAGTGTGCATATGACTAATTCATCTAGCTTGTCAGAGCTCCAGCACGAGACCCATGTGTTTTTCTCATCTCAAGAGCCCCAGCATAAAGTCAATTTCCTGTTTGAGGTCGAAGAGACTACCTCTCAAGCCAAGTTCCTGTCCGTGTTTGAAGAGATGGCCTCCCACACTACGTTCCTGTCTCAGGTCTACAAAATGGCCTCCCATGCCAAGTTCAATTCTGAGATCACTGACACAGCCAACCAAGTTCTGCTCATGCCCGAGTCTGCTGACACAGACAACCAAGTTCAGCTCACGCCTGAGTCTGGTGACATGGCCAACCAATTTATGCTTGAGAATTGACGACACGGCCAACCAAGTTTTGCTCACGCCTGAAGCCAATGTCATGGCCAACCAAATTCTGCTCATGCCTGAAGCCGACGTTATGACCAGCCAAGTTCTGCTCCTGCCTGAAGATGATGTCATGATCATCCAAGTTCTGCTCACGCCTAAAGATGATGTCACGATCAATCAAGTTATGCTCACGCCTGAAGCGGACATCATGGCCAACCAAGTTCTGCTCATGCCTGAAGCTGACATCACGGTCAACCAAGTTCTGCTCACGCCTGAAGCCAACGTCAAGGCCAACTAAGTTTTTCTCACACCTGAAGGTGATGTCACGAACAACCAAGTTATGCTCACGCCTGAAGCGGACGTCACGACCAACCAAGTTATGCTCACGTCTGAAGCGGACGTCACGAACAACCAAGTTATGCTCACGCCTTATGCGGACGTCACGACCAACCAAGTTATGCTCACGCCTGAAGCGGATGTCACGACCAACCAACTTGCTTATTCTCATTCTCGAGACTGACGACACGGCTGACCAAGTTCTACGTAAACCTGAGTCTACTGACAAAGCCAACCAAATTCAGCCTGAAGAGTCTAGACGCTCAGGAATAAGGATGCCGCTCAGCCGCTATACAGCTGAGTACACCACTCAGCCTCTTTGTTCAGCTGAGGAAGTTTCTCCACCTTCCGTTGCAGCCAACAGCTCCGTTTTGCTTCCCTAATGTGCCTCAGAAGTCAATACGCCAGGCTTCTTTATGGACATCACTCCGCCTTCCTGCTCCGCTGAGGATGTCGCTCCACACTCAAGATCGGCCAATGACATGGGCCACCATCTAAAGCTGATGACACCACTTCCCACCACTTCTCCCCTAATGACCTCGGTGAACCAGCCCAAGCCTTATGTTTGCTCCTCGGCACCTTAAGGAGAGGGGCTACTTGTTGGCAAATGCCTGCATTGGAACCTGAGGGGCTGTGTGAACATTTTTCAAAGAGGGCCAGGACGGCCAGGGAAGGGAGTGTATTTTTATTTATTTATTTATTTATTATTTATTATTATTTTATTTTTATTTTTTTGGGGGGGGGGTCTATATTCTGTCATATCACAGCAAACCAGTGATTATATTTTCCGTCCTGCATTGCGGCCTACAAACATGTCCACCATTGACCACAATTCCCAGAACACTCATGTTCATTCTAATCATGCACACCTGCATCCAATCTCACACACAATCACACCACACATAAAGGAGACTGTTTGAACACTAGTCTTTGCAAAGTATACACTAAGTTATATTTTGTTTCTGCCATTGCCAATCCTTGATACTTTGTTTGTTGATTCTGGTTTGGATTTGTTCTTGTTTTCAACCTCGTCTTTTTGCCTGGCCTTGTTTGGACTGTTTGCCTGATCGCCTGTCCTCTGCCTGTCTTTATTTATTATTTTCTGCCTGATCCTTTGTACTTCTTATATTAATCTGCCTAACCTGCTCTTGCTTCTGTCTCAGCAACCTTTACATGACTGTCTGCCTTTCCTTTCATTTTCATTTTATTGCAAGGACAAAATAATATAAGATAGAATTATATCAATAATAATGCACATATTACAAAATTTTAATAAAAGAAAATACGAGGTAGTAGTACTACATTACACAGTACATGTAAAAGTAGTCACAAACACAGACTTGACATTTACTATTTGGCTTGAATTGATTTTAAACAACAAATGCTTTTGAGCATTACATTTGGTTCTGATACATTATTTGTTTTTAACTTAATAATTTGTTTTTACTTTAATTTGATAGCGTTTTTGTTTTATTATTCACTGACTGCAACCATCAAATCTAGCCCTTGTAAAAATGGGCTGTGACACATTCACCCCCTAAAATCTGTGGTTATAACACCACTTAGCGCTACCATCTGTACGTTCCTTCAGGTGCAGTACACAAGTGTGGGAAGCTACCATCAGAGACTCGATCAGGTAATGTGTAACAACAAAGAATTTGCTGACTGATGCTGCAAGAACACCCCCATGTATTATCCTGGAGATCAGTTATGGCTCTATACAAAGAGATTTGCCTCAGTCAAAGTTGCTGTAAACTCACCCACAGATACATTGGACCATATAAAGTACTAAAATGCATTAATGATTTCACTTACAAGCTGGAATTGCCACATCAGTGCAGACTTGCACCATCCTTCCACATTTCTTGTCTCAAAACAGCAATTCAAGGTCCCCTAGCTGAAGGAGTACCGTCAACAACACCTGAACCCCTAGACTTAAGGAATGAAGAATAGAATTAAGAAGTGCATACAGTGCTACTGCCCTTCCCACCTTGGTAGAGATGTGTGTTAATGGAATTAAATCTGAGACTAAGGGAAAGATAAGACAGATACAGAAGGAAGTTGGAGATGAAACTTCAGCTTCAGGAAACAGAGATGTGTGGACTGGCATGGGGCAGATCACCAGCTTCAATATGGACCATCAACAATCCGAGGGAAGCCTGGACAGGGCTAATTATCTAAATTTGTTCTTCCATAGCTTCATCTCAGGGCCAGCAGGTGTTCCTTCCCCACAATTGTGCAAGTCTTGTGTACTGTTAACTCTTAGTCCTCCCAGTTACTATTGTTTTGTGGCTGCTGTAACACCAAATGTACCAATAAAGTAATCAATAAATTAATTCTATAAAAACTCGCTATCTATCTAGACATAGAACGACAGTGCACCTACAGAGTCAGAGGAGTTCTAGATTCCTGATCCCAGGGAGGAAAACTTTAATGTCTGATCACAATGAAAAGCCCAAACCATATACTAAAGGTCGTCCATGAATGAGCTCCACTCCTGGAGTAAGGCATTTAGTTGGGGGGACTCTGTCATACTGCAAAGTATACATTTAATTTGTGCTCTCATCTAACAGACTAGGCCTTTGCTTGATGTTTGCTAACTGGATTTGCACCACATTGTTGCCTTCAACTCTTGATCTTTGTTGAGTTCTGTGATATTCAGGTTATATCTCACCTGACCTTCTGTCTGTTTAGCATTTCTGAGATTTGCCTCAGAATTTTAATTTGTTTGTTATTGCCAGTGATTTTTTTTAAAAATCATGCTCTGAAACTGTCACAGTCTCTGTCACTTGACAACAGCTAACTAGCTAAATTAGCTTAAAAGTAACTGGCTGCTTTTGAGTAGTTTAGAATAGGTCCTTTCAGTCTTAAAATAAATTCATTCATTCATTCATTCATTCATTAAGTACATTAGAAATACAAATAAATAATTAATTAGCTGGCTGTGCTAATTGCAAACTAAATTAAATCACAGATGTATTAATAAAAACATATTTCTTACCAGTATTCAAGCATGAGGAATTCCTTTGTCTTATCTTTGAGGTTCATTGAAGCTATGTTGTTCATAGCTATCTAGCAAGCTGGGTCTAACAGGCTAGTGTTAGAAAAGATACATTCAAACTCTTAAATATCTACATGTTTTAATAAAAATATTTCAGTTATTTATACAGTTAAACTAAAAATCCTTGGACTTCAGGCTACTCTTTCCTCTAATGCAGCAATCCATAAGGCAAAAAAAAAACAAAAAAAAAAAACAAACAAACATGAATCACTCTTTTACAAGAGACTAATCTTTCTTCAAAGAATTCAAAAGAAATTCTTCACAGTAAATTCCAAAAGTAATCAAGACTTGTCATTAGTTCCACCCAAAAAAAGAAAGACGTCAGAATAATGTAAGATGTAAATGGAGACTTCTCAACCCATACCAAGGTCATACCAGATGATACACAGCTGTATGTTACAGCGAGGCCAGCGGACAGACACCAGCTTAGTAAAGTTGAGGATTGTGTAAAGGACACTAGGCGTTGGATGTTAACTAACTTCCTCTTACTCAATTCTGATAAGACAGAAATACTTTTGTTAGGACCACGTGTAGCTAGAAGTAATCTTTCTGATCTCACAGTAACTCTGGATGGTCTTTCTGTTTCATCATGTGCAGCAGTAAAAGACCTAGGAGTGATTATTGACTCCAGTCTATCATTTGATGCTCATGTAGATAATATTACTAAGGTAGCTTTCTTTCATCTCAGAAATATCTCTAAGATAAGAAATATATTATCACTACATGATGCAGAAATATTAGTTCATGCTTTCGTCACCTCTAGACTAGATCACTTTAATGCCGTACTGTCTGGATGTTCGAGTAGAAACATAACCAAACTCCAGTTAGTTCAGAATACAGCTGCTAGGGCCCTAACTAGAACCAAAAAATACAACCACATCACCCCCATCTTATCCACACTGCATTGGCACCAGTAAAATCTCGCATTGATTTTAAAATACTATTATTAGCCTATAAAGCACTAAACAGTCTTGCGCCACAGTATTTAGTGACCTTTTCGTCTTCTATGATCAACCTCGCCAACTTAGATCCACAGATGCAGGTTATTTGACTGTACCCTGAATAGTGAAAGCTACAACAGGGGGTAGAGCTTTCACTGATAGAGCTCCACAGTTATGGAACAGTCTTCCAATTAGTGTTCAGGACTCAGACACAGTCTCAGTGTTTAAGTCTAGGCTTAAAATGTATTTGTTCACTCTAACCCTAGACCTTCTATTATGCCAATTCCCAGTCATAATAATCTTTTCTCTCCTACTTCCAAGCTTCACATGATCTTATGGAGATAATAGAGATCCTGATCCTTTCTGCTCTCTGGACCTGCCTGATCTGTCTCGGATGTCCAACCTCTGGAGGGAGCTCTCATCTACATTTACATTTACATTTATTCATTTAGCAGACGCTTTTATCCAAAGCGACTTACAATCTACTCAAATTCCAGACTGTTGGGACTATGACTTCTTCTAAGCCATACAGATTTCATATAAATCAATAATGAACTCTTTCAGAATATCTGTTGTTACCCAGCTGAGGATGAGTTCCCTTCTGACATGTAACCTTTTGTATCAGACAACCCAATTTTTAGGCTAGCAAAAGTATTTGACCAGATAAGTAAAATGCATGCTCAATTGGGTTAAGGTCCGGTGACTGACTTGGCCAGTCTAAAACCTTCCACTGCACCCCCCCCTCCCCCCAAAAGGCCTTCGTTGAGTTGGAAGTGTGTTTTTGATCAACATTTGGTCTTGCTGCAGGATAAAGTTCCTCAAAATGAATTTGGATGTATTTCTCTGAATATTGGTATGCAAAATATTCCTATAAACTTCGGAATTCATTTTTCTGCTACCATCATGAGCTACATGATCAAAAAATATTAGTGAGTTCTAATAGAAGCAGCCAGGCAAGCCCAAGCCAAGACACTACTTCCACCATGTTTCACAGATGAGCTTGTATGCTTTGGCTTATGGGCAGATCTTTTTTTTTTCTCCACACTTTGGACTGTCTATTACCTTGGTAGAGGTTTATACTGTTTCCAGAACTTTTCTGGCTCATCTCTATATTTCTTTGTGAATTCCAATCTGGCCTTCCAATTCTTACTGCTGATGAATGGTTCGCATCTTGTGGTATGGCCTCTATGTTTCTACTCTCTAATTCTTCATCAAAACGTGGATTGTTATGCCATCACCCCTGCCTTGTGGACATTGTTGATATCACTGACTGTTGTTTTTGTGTTTTTATTCACAGCTGTCACAATGTTCCTATACAAAGGGAATTCGATGTTAGGTAGGCTTTATGCTGTAGGAAGCACCCTTGCGTGTGACCGGAATCTGAATCTTGTGTAAAATCATGCCTATTTATAGTCCTGCCATGATCAGGTGAAGTGTCAATTAAGTGGCTTGCGTTATATAAAAATGGCATTTGTGAACCGCACTGTCAGTTTCTATTACCTGAAGCGAAGACGCAATTCACAGGCATGCCCCAGTTTGACAAATATACGCAATGTCTCTTTTCCTTTTCACGGAACATTGTTACACCCAAGACCAGAATTACAACCAAGCTTTATGCAGTGGGAATAAGAATACCCACTCCGTCATACTAAGAAAATGGGCTGTTCAAAAGGTCTGAGCCTAAGGGTCACTGCAAGACACACAAGCCCGGGTTGGAACGTATATCCAGGTTGTAATATCAAATGAACATGTATGGCATACACTATGCCTCCATAGCACATATATCCTATAAGGGTACCTCTTTGGACAAAGCCTTTGTGGAGGTGACTCCCCTACTGGAATAAATGCTTATGTCCAGAGGCATAGTGAGACTGCATGCCTCATAAATGATAGAGATTGCTTCCACTATCTAATTTGAGATGCACTGCTTTGACACAACATCACCCCTACTGTCACCGCCAAAGCAGACAAACAGCTTCTTCGACTTACCACAGGGTGCTTACCACAGCGTAAAGCTCACGCAACGTCTCATTCCTTTTTCTGGTGTTGTTTTCCTTGGTTGACCTATTCGGTGTCTGTTGCTCAGTACACCAGTGGTTTCTTCCTTTTTCATTACATTCCAAATTGTTGTATTGGCTATGTCTAATGTTGGTGCAATGCCACTGAATGGATTTTTTTCTTAGCTTCAAAATGGTTTGATTTTCTCCCATAAACTGCTCTCTTTTTTATTATCTTCTGTAGTGTTGAAAAATAAAAATAAAAAACAAACCACAACCAAGGTAAAAACAAAAGTTTATTCAAGGTCAGTAATACAAGGGCTCGTAGGCCTATAATC
>JAFFST010054713.1:1352-11708 GCA_022414735.1 Noturus placidus | reverse complement strand
ATATATATATATATATATGAAAATCACCTTGCTAGACTGTTAAAATATTTAAACAGTTTAAGAATGTAAATCCCCAAATGTTTTTTTTTTTTTTTTTTTTTTATGTACAAGTATAACACTTTAGTACACTCAGAAATCTATTAAAGTATGTTTCAAAATGCTATACTATACAAGTTGTGCAGTTTGTGGTGCAATTGTGTGCACAGTTCTGTAACAACCAGCACATGTATAAACATGTAAAACATTATTGTATCTCTCTTTGGTCCAAAAAGATATGCATAATTATGAGAAATATAGATGTCAATTTCAATTATAATTTAAAAAATCTGGTAAAATAAAATCACCAGTGTATGGTTGCTTTTTAAAATGATACATCAATACAAATTATCATATTATTACACCCCATTAAAAACACATCATGTTTGTATATATTCACAGCATTAGATTTGTGTTAGATCTAAAGATCTAAAGATGTAAAATAGGATGGATTCCACACCCATATTTTGAATTTAAAAAGAAAAAGGTCTTAAAACCTAGTCATGATTTTTGGGTCTTGTACTATTTCTATTGCCTTTCACAGGTCAGTGTAGCCAGTTGACTTTTACGGTTGGTAAAATGTGCTTTAGATGCTTGATCACACCTTGTTTTGGCAGAAAACCCCCTTGTTGTTCAATGCTGCTGTGGTCCCTGGTGCAAAGCTCCTTCCATCCACTGTTATGGTCTTTGAAATCCAACTGAGCAGGAATAATGTACCAGCACAGACAAGCGCCTAAGGGTAATCTACTGATTCACCTGTTTAACTCTAATCTCAGACTGGAAAAGGTGATTGTTTAATGCTTCCTGGGCCTATGTGCTAAAAATCCTGTATAGGCTGCTATATATCAGGATATGAAAGCTGAAATTCTGATTTATCATCTCATATTTATCTTTTGATCTCAAACCCAAATGTCCTATAGCCAGTCTTATAACCAGTGTATAGCAACAACAAAATAATTGACCTTGCTGTTCCAATACTTTTGGAGGGGACTTAATGCCTAGAGGGGTTAAGGAGGTAAGTAATTTAAGGCTAATGTATTATTTATTATTTATATAAATAAAGCACTTATTACCAAGATCAATTGTGTCATCTCTAGTGGCAGAACAAAAGTATTCACTTCAATTGCTGTCTTAAGATCGGAATAAGCAATTTTTGAAATGTAATAATAAGTCTCACCAGAGCATATGTCCCTCAGGATCATATAAATAATTTCTAGCCTAACCTATGTTGCTGTAGCTACAAATAACATTGTCAACATGCACCCACAAAGTTTGGACAAAAAACTTAGCAACAAAGATTTCAACTTATTTCATTACTTCCCTATCACAAATAATACTGATAATATATAATCATAATAAGGTATAATATACTGATAATCTTATATTTCAGCTTATCCATATTTCCTCACTGGTTGTTGATTCACAATAAAAACTGTATGAAATTGAATAAACTGAGAAGTCAAGCTTCAGCACAAAAATGTATACATCATTTACTCTAGAGAAGAAAGTCAAAGCCAAATGAAATACTATTACTTAGATAAATAGATCTAATTGACCAAAACAGGTCTTGGGTTAATTGAACAATAAATCAAAAGACTCACACATCATGGGTGCAGTAGGGCATTTTAGACATTACTAATATGTTCTGCCTCAAATGTGTATGTCCAACACATGCACTAAGGATTTACTAAATTATTCGTATTCTCAATATTTTTTTTCTGCATTCTATCATTCATGAGAAATCCCATGGGTTGTTACAGCTGATTCAGTTCACTGAGGTGAGATTGTCCGCTATCCAGACATTCTATGCAATATATGTATTCATTGTATGTTGCAATATGTTGTCAAGTTTTTGAAATCCCAGAGGAATTATTAAGGAAATGTCAGAGTGGCCTTATGTGTCAAAATGATGACTAATAGACTTCCAACAGACCAACACATTATAATACACTACTCTGTTGCATTTTTACTTTCCCAGTTTTATATTTGACAGTGCAGATGTGTCTAATTATCTGTTGAGAGCTAAAGGTCTGGGTTACACATGTAACCCTGTTCCCTGAGAGAGAATGAGACATTGCTTAAGCTACATGCTATGGGAAGCGCCCTCGTGCGTGACCAGTATATGAAGTCTGTGTGAAATCATGCCTATTTATAGGCCTGCCTTGGTCAGGTCACGTGGCAATTTTGCACATCACTCGACTGTAAAAATGGCAAGTGTAAACCACGCCATCAGCCTTTATTATTTGAAGCAAAGACTTAGTGTGACAAAGCTACGCAACTTCCCGTTCCCTTCTCGGGGAACGGGGTAACATTCGTAACCCAGACATTCCCTTTCAAAGGGAACTCAATGTTATGTGAGCTTTATGCTGTGAGAACGAGTATACCCACTCATCACACTGAGGGAATGGCCTGTTCAAAATGATCTGAGCCTGAGGGTCACTGCAAGTCACTCAAACCAGGGGTGGAATGCATGTCCAAACTGTAATATTGAATGAATGTGTCTGGTGAAAACTGCTGTGCACACTGCTGTACACACATCCTGTAAAGGAACCCCTTTGGATAAAGTCTTTGAGGAGGCAACCCCCCTAGTGGAATGAGGCATAGAGACAGCATGCCTCATAAGCGACAGAGATTGCTTCCACAACTGAATTACAGATGCGCTGTTTCGACACAGCATCAACTCTACTGTGGCTGCCAAAGCAGACCAGCAACTGCTCTGACTTAAGCCACTGGCTGGAGCAGTGGATGTAAGTACACAGAGCCCTTAGGTGCAATTTCTCTTGTTCCGGTCTTCCTAGAAAGCCTGTAACACCGCTGGGAAACAGATGTAGGCACTTTAGAAATATAATCTGGCCCAGGATATAGGAATGCCTTGGCTAATCCAGGGGCAAAGTCAAGACAGGAAGAGGCAACAGAGTGAGCTTGTAGATATCCTACTCACTTCAGATATGACAGGGCCAGCAGAAGAGCTTCATTTTGAGTAAGAAGTTTGTCTAAGGCTGAATCCAAGGGCTCAAATGAGATGCCAGACGGACCAACATTGCAGGCCAACATGTCCACTTTTGCTATGCCGATCCTCCGCCATCAAGACTCCACCACTTGAGGATGGTGCCTCCAATCCCCGGGCCTCAGCCTCTGCCGCAACAGGCTGTCTAACCCCCACATTCCACTTGCCTAAAATGTACATTGCACTCACTGACAAAAACTTTCCCTCCAACCAGAGAAGAATTATTTGCACCTTCCAGAAAAGAGGGCACAAGCATAACCCTTACTGGTGGTTGATATGTGAGAACACCAGTGTGTTTTCTGTCACAACACATGGTGACCTCTCAATTGAGGAAGGAAGAATTTCAGTGCTAGAAATATGGCCTGTATTTCTAGACAATGTATATCCCTCTCCAGATGAGGTCTGCTGCAGACACCGTGAGCTGGACAACTGTCTGTAAGATCAATGAAGTATGCGTCTGTCATTACCATCTTGAGATAAAGAAATGTCCCAAGAGTGTGACCCGAGGCTAGACACCAGGGACACCTCCAAATTTTCAGAGCAAGTAAGCATCACTGCATGACATTGAGTACTCTCATCTTTGAATGAAACCCATGACTTTTCAAACACTGTCTTATGTGCAATACAGATGTGACCATTAAAAATGTGTGTTGAAGGAAACGGGATCCTATATTTTCATGTATTATCACATGGAATCACGTGTGTGCAGTGGGTGCAGAAAATGTAGGACCTGTAGGGGGGTCATGTTTCATTTGAATAAGCACAGCTTGCTAGTAGATACAGTAGTTCTGCCTGGACATATACTGTACACATATATTCTTTTAGAAACCAAATGGTGCTGTTTCTAGTACTGAAACCCATGATCTGTTTGTGCTTGGCCCATGGATCTGTGAACCTCTCAGAACCATTTTGCAACAAGCAGCAGACCAAGATAGCAATCACATTTGGGCCGATTCCGGTAGAAACGTGCCACTGTCGGCTCAATGCCGGTATCAGTGAAAAGGTAATTGCCCAGAGCCCTGCCGACCGTTCACACCACTTCTGGCTGATAGATGGTTTTGCTATATGGGCCAATCTCAGCTGAAAGCTGTTGTATACACGTTGTAGCTGTGTGTATCTACTTTCAGCCCAAGTTTGTCACAGTCAGGCCACAGCTAGATTTAAGGAGCTCAACCGCCTGGGAAAAAAAAAAAAAAAAAAAAAAGTTTTGATGGTTAAATCAGTTCAGATCCAGTTCAGATCCTGCAGTCATTCTTCATTTTCAAGAGGAATACTTTCAGCTGAAAAAGGTAAGCAATTTAATTAATTTTAGTCTACAATGTTGTTTGATGTTTAAAGATTTTTTTTTTTTATTTCTTTAATATGGTATGTGTAATGGAGACGAGGACATAACATAAATAGATGGTGTACTAGCAGCTAGCTAGATGGATAAATAATTTAGCAAACATTAATGATGTGTATAACACTTATACACATCATTAATGTTCGTTAAATTAGCTATCCATCTAGCTAGCTGCTAGTCAGGAGGACATGACAAAGTGCCCAAATTGTGTATCCATTCACGCAGTATATCCGGATGGTTGTTTATTTTAATGTTATGTTTTTAATTATTTTAATAGCTATCTCAGGTTGGCTAACACACTAATCCTCGGGCAGAGATGATGAAGGGGGGGGGGTCTTCACAATAACAGCACTCGAGAGAGTTTGGCATCATCTTGACAAATGCTGATTCTCACAGCTCGATGCTGTTTTATAAAGGTTTTTTTTTTTTTATTATTGCTCTACAATTAAGGCACAAACTCTCCATTTATTCCTTCCCTTTTCTCTTTACTACTTTTTATTTTACTTTTTGTTCCCATTGTCTTTTTTTCTGAATGTTTGGTTAGAACTTTCTGGAACATGGAGCTAATGCTAATTCTGTTCTGCCAGAAAACCCACACAGTTTAAAGCATTCTGCGGTCCTGTTATAAGATTATATTGTCCACTTGCCATGATAACAGACACTTTGTTCCGCTCAGTACTGTATTTCTTGTGGCGTTTGTGTAATTCTTAGCCTGAGTCTAGCAACATGCACAAAATTTTGTCTCATTAAGTGAACCTGAAGGCATTCAATGATGTTTAAATGCAAATGTATTTTATAGACAGCTATAAAGAGGGCAGGAGGAAAGCCAAAGAGGTCAGGACATGGTCAGACCTTCAGTTAGATGTGGAAGTATCTGGGCAAAGACCACCAAGGTGTAAAACATACGGATATTTGTCCATCACATCACTATTACTATTCCTTGATGCTTTGAGGCTGAATTTAAAGTTGTATTTTTCATGAAACATTGTAGAATTTGGCAATATAGTCAATATTTTACATGTCTACATTTACTTTTGATCAATTAAATTTTTTATTAGGAGGAGTGTCCAGATTGCCCCCCCCCACCCTGCACCTGGCTCACTGTTAACTTCCCCACAGTCACCCAAAAAACACCACTTTCACCCCTGTTCCCACCACCACTTTACCAGCAGCACCACCACCAGCAGCACATGGCTTGTTCACAGAGATGCTGCAGAACTGCCAGCCGGTTGCCGATATACCATGAGAGTGTATTTTTTTCTGCTTTCTGATTGACTTTCTTTTGTAGGTATTAATTTTGTAGAACATTTTTCCTCACTTCCCTTAACACAGTGTTCTCTTGTAGCACTGCCAGGCGATTAGGCTTTATGAGGTGACCCCAGAAATCATCAGAACCAGGTAGGGCTAACAGTGATTTCCATTCAGCCATTTTACTGGAATTTGTACAGATTACGAATAAGACTAAGGATGGAGTTGTATAGTTTTGTACTGTGTAATGTGTCATGCTGACGGAGGTGCTGACTAAATTTGAGATGGTGCTAGGCCAACAAACCAGTGAGATTGCTTGAACTACAGGGGGTCCAGGTGCAGCCTTTGGATATTGAGGAAGGTTTAATTGCGCCTGCAAGACCTTCCTTAACTGCGTAGTCTGGACCAAAGGATGCAACAGAACCCAGATTACAAGCAAAAACTGGTGAGATTTTTTATTTTTTTTTTTGACAGTTCCTTACATAATTACACAGCTACTGAAAGCGTTTCATTTTTTCTCAAAATGAGATTTGTACTCAAAGCACAACATTCAACACAACTTTGCTTTGAGGGAACAGTTATGATCTAATATTTCATAGAGGAGAAAAACATGAAAAACACACATGGCGGGGTAGCTGCAGGAGTAATGAGAAGCACTGACACATTTGACAAGGAGATGCATGCTTATTAATTATTTATTTTTATATTATGCTATATTCTGAAGTTTGTTTTTTTTAAATCTGTTTCAGGTAAACTAGTTGGCGCATATTGATGGGGCGGATGTGCATGACTGCACATGGCACATATTTCCACATATGGAAAATAACCTCAATTGTAAGGGAGGTCGTGATTGTTAAGTATATATGTTTACATACAGAATTAGCTGCTTTTCTCAGATGATATGTTAAAGCACACCTAGCCATGGATTACCCTGCTTATACCATGGTTTTTCTACAATTGATAACATTAAAGCTGTCATTGATTCAGAAGTGAAAACATTGATTAGAAGTTTAAAATAATCCTTAATTTCCGTTAGTTTGGTTGTTAGATCAGAATCCAGTATTTACACTGACCATGGTATAAGTGTAATTAATGCTTAAGATTCTTAAGATTCTTACGATAATGCTTAAGATTCACCTTATTTATTGCTTTATTCCAAAGCTGTAGTTCAAAGACACCTCCTTATGGCTAATGCTGCTGAGATGGAGGTTGAGGGGACCATGAAGTTCATATCGAGAGTGTGGGTATAAGAGAAGATTTTTACAAAAGGAAGGTATTTAAATTGTGTTGTTGTTTTTTTTTTTTTGCACTATTTGTTAATTTGTAAAATGTTCATATTATAGTCTATTTTTAAGTGTTTGTAAAAGTCCGTGCTGTTTTTAAGTGGTTGAATTTATTTGTGTGTGTGTTGTTAGATAGGTGGGTATACAGCTGCGGTCGGAAGTTACATACCCCTTCCAGAATCTACAAAATCTTAATACGCTTAACAAAATAAGATTGATCATAAAAATCCCATGTTGTTTTTTTATTTAGTTCTGTCCTGAATAAACTATTTCACATAACAGAAGTTTACATATAGGCCACAAGATAATAGCTGAAGTTATATAAATTACCCTGTCCAAAAGTTTACATATGCTTGTCACAATCCGAGAAGTAAAGGGGTAGAATATGGAAGTAGGTGCAGCTAAAGACATTTATTTAAGGAGGCAGGCAGATAAATCCAAATTGTGAAACCGAGGCATAGTCAAAAACAGGCAACAGGCATTACTGGGCTAGGCAGGAATCTAAAACGATTACACAAGGTCAAAACACAAAACAGGACACATGAATCTGTGACAGGAAACAGAGAGCGGAAACACCAGCGTAGTCTAAACAAACTTATCTATCATTAATCTATCATGGCACATAACATTAACTAACAACTATCTAACTATAATACTCCACGAGGTGTAAATGGAAGCGAGCGGTATATGTCCCAAACATAATCACCGTGACTATGCCTATGACTATGCCTATGCCACAGCGTCAGCAGCAGGAAGCAGCGTCAGCAGCAGGAAGCAGCGTCCTCTGAGCGGACACTTTTATATTACTTTTCTTTTTCTGTTCTTATAACTATCTGTTTTATTTAGATAAAACAATCGTTACATCCGTGACTAGGTTATGGCTCGCTAGTATTAGCCACCACTAGCCTTGTTTACGTTCACTAGCATTAGCCACCGCTAGCCTTGTTTACGTTTCACTAGCATTACCCGCCGCTAGCCTTGTTTATTTTCCACATTATTTCCCACATTTAATATGTCCATTATTTCCTCTGTTCTGAGTGCAGATGAGGACTCGCTCGAGCTGCACACGGTGCTGTTGGAGTTGAAGATTTGTGGAGAAGCAGATTCGCGGCCTTCTCGACAGGCAGGCCCAGCTGCTAGAGCGAAAAACCACGCTGGAAAACTTCAAGGTAAGCGTGTTATCAGCACTCCCAAGCCCTCCACGCCATGTGCTTCTCTGTGCAGGGATCGTGCTCCTAGGGCGAAGACCTACCGAGTCGAGGTCTCCGTCATGCCGGCGCCGACGCACCACGGACCCTGGGTGACTGAGCGGCAAAAGGTGAGGGCCTCTACACCACCGGCGTTCCTGATCCCAACGCAGAACCGCTTCGCCCCTCTCCGTCAGACTAGACCAAACACCGTGATCGTTGGGGACTCCATCGTACAGAACGTCCGAGTCGCTTCAGACAAAGGTAAAGTGCATACCCACTGTTTCTCTGGTGCTCGTGTTCTTGATGTCTCTGTGCAGGTATCCAGGATCCTAAGGAAGGACGAGCGCATTGGAGCAGTTGTGCTGCACGCGGGGGCGAACGACATCCGGCTGAGGCAGACGGAGGTGCTGAAGAGGGATTTCGCCACCCTGATCGAGACGGTTCGAGGCAACGCACCCACCGCGAAGATCATCGTCTCTGGACCTCTTCCCACCTAAAGACGGGGAGCTGAAAGGTTCAGTAGACTTCTGGCTCTAAATGACTGGCTAGTTTCCTTTTGTAAAGAACAGAATCTAGCCTTTTTGGGAGCGTCCTAGGTTGTTCCGTCCTGATGGCCTGCACCCCAGCATCCTCGGAGCGGAACTGCTGTCGGACAACATCGCCAAGGCGCTCCACTCCAAGTGACTACCTTCCATAAGTACATCCTCCAACAACAATAACAACTCTAATCATAAACATTATTCAATACATAGTACAAAACCCATAATACATACTATAGAGACTGTGTCTGTTCCCCGAGCTTTACCAAAACATAGAAAAATTCAGAAAGTCTGTTTTAGCAACATAATTAACATAAAATTAAATCATAGTGAATGTAAATCCAGCATCTTTAATCTGAAGTTAGGATTATTGTAACTTTTGGCGTATAGGAGGCGGATGCAATTGCTGGATTTTTAAGGATATTTATTATATAACAATTCGAAACAAAGACAAAACCACTAACCTATCTAAACACACAAGCATAAAACTAACCCTAGGACTAACCACCGACAAAAGGACATAGAGACAGGAATCTAAACAGGGACAGGAGTTGAAACACATAAACAGGAGTCTAAACACACAATTAACGATAGACAAAGACTAAGTGCCAAACCCAACTATATATACACACCAGTGCTCATTAACGAAAATGTGAATCAGGTGCAGAAAAACATGTGACTTGCAGTGGCTGATGGGAAATGGAGTCCAGAGTCCTTAGAACCGTGACAGAAACCCCCCCAAGGGCACTACTCCGGAGTGCCCAAACCGGGTCCCCACCCCAAGGCGGTCCAGGTCCATCGGGCAAAAGGAGTCCAGAAGAACCAGGAGACAGAACAATTCCCACAACGGCACCGGGAGGTAGAAGGACGAACATAGCATAGCAAGGAAGCCCAGCAACATCCACAGCAGAGCACAAAGGCAGCGAGACAGTCACAGTAGGCCAGGAAGGTAAAGCAACGTCCCCGGCCACACGAGAAGGCAGGGTGAAGTCCGCAGATGAACAGGTAGGCAGATCGATGACCATAGCAGAACAGAAGGGCGGCGCAACGGCCCCAGCCGAGCAGGCAGGCCGAGCGAAGTCCACATCTGCACAGAAAGGCTGCGCGAAGTCCACGTTCGAGCGTGAAGGCAGAGTGATGACCTCCGCTGAGCAGGGAAACAGCGCGCAGTAACCAGGGGTGCAGGAAAACGAAGCGAGGTCCACCGTGAGGCCCGTGAGGGGAGCGAGGTCCTCCGCGAGGTCAGTGAGGGGAGCGAGGTCCACTGCAAGGCCAGTGAGGGGAGCGAGGTCTACCGCGAGGCCCAAGGAAGGAACGAAGCTCTCCGCGGAGCAAGAGGGGGGAACGATGTCCTCCGTGGACCAGGAAGGGGGAGCGACCCACTGAGCACATCAAAGAAGGGGAGCGACGTCTTCAGCGTAACAAAGAGGCAGAGAGACGTCCACAGCGGAGCAGGATGGCGGAGAGACAATCTCAGCCGAGCAGGGAGGCAGAGCGACGTCCACAGCTGAGCAGGAAGGCAGAGCGACGTCCACAGCCAAGCAGGAAGGCAGAGCCAGAGTCACAACAGGGGAGGGAGGGCAGGAGATGGCCTCAGGCTGGAGCTCCACAGCTGACATGCTCACCTCTTGCGGTGGCGCCATTGCTGAGACCACCTCGTAGGTCTCAGGCTGGAGCTCCGTGGCTGCCATGCTCACCTCTCGCTGTGGCG
>JAFFST010054712.1:39620-53226 GCA_022414735.1 Noturus placidus | reverse complement strand
CGACGCGTGTTATATGCCGACGCGTGTTATATGCCGACGCGTGTTATATGCCGACGCGTGTTATATGCCGACGCGTGTTATCCGACACGTGTTATACGCAGGCACGACGCGTGTTATATACCGGTTATTTACCGACGCGTGTTATATACCGACGCGTGTTATTTACCGACGCGTGTTATATACCGACGCGTGTTATATACCGACGCGTGTTATATACCGACGCGTGTTACGACGCGTGTTATATACCGACACCGACGCGTGTTATATACCGACGCGTGTTATATACCGACGCGTGTTATATACCGACGCGTGTTATATACCGACGCGTGTTATATACGACTCGTGTTATTCGCAGGCACGACGCGTGTTATATACCGACGCGTGTTATATACCGACGCGTGTTATATACCGACGCGTGTTATATACCGACGCGTGTTATACGACGCGTGTTATATACCGACGCGTGTATATACCGACGCGTGTTATATACCGACGCGTGTTATTTACCGACGCGTGTTATATACCGACGCGTGTTATTTACCGACGCGTGTTATATACCGACGCGTGTTATATACCGACGCGTGTTATATAGCGACTCGTGTTATTCGCAGGCACGACGCGTGTTATATACCGACGCGTGTTATATACCGACGCGTGTTATATACCGACGCGTGTTATATACCGACGCGTGTTAATACCGACGCGTGTTATATAGCGACACGTGTTATTCGCAGGCACGACGCGTGTTATATACCGACGCGTGTTATATACCGACGCGTGTTATTTACCGACGCGTGTTATTTACCGACGCGTGTTATATACCGACGCGTGTTATATACCGACGCGTGTTATTTACCGACGCGTGTTATATAGCGACTCGTGTTATTCGCAGGCACGACGCGTGTTATATACCGACGCGTGTTATATACCGACGCGTGTTATATACCGACTCGTGTTATTCGCAGGCACGACGCGTGTTATATGCCGACGCGTGTTATATGCCGACGCGTGTTATATGCCGACGCGTGTTATATACCGACACGTGTTATATACTGACACGTGTTATACGCAGGCATGACGCGTGTTATATACCGACACGTGTTATTTACCGACGCGTGTTATATACCGACGCGTGTTATTTACCGACGCGTGTTATATACCGACGCGTGTTATATACCGACGCGTGTTATATGCAGGCATGACGCGTGTTATATACCGACACGTGTTATATACCGACACGTGTTATACGCAGGCACGATGCGTGTTATATACCGACACGTGTTATATACCGACACGTGTTATATACCGACATGTGTTATATACCGACACGTGTTATACGCAGGCATGACGTGTTATATACCGACACGTGTTATACGCAGGCATGACGTGTTATATAGCGACACGTGTTATACGCAGGCACGACGCGTGTTATATACCGACGCGTGTTATATACCGACGCGTGTTATATAGCGACTCGTGTTATTTGCAGGCGCGTGTTATATACCGACGCGTGTTATACGCAGGCACGATGCGTGTTATATACCGACGCGTGTTATATACCGACACGTGTTATACGCAGGCACGACGCGTGTTATATACCGACGCGTGTTATATACCGACGCGTGTTATATACCGACGCATGTTATATACCGACTCGTGTTATTCGCAGGCACGACGCGTGTTATATACCGACGCGTGTTATATACCGACGCGTGTTATATACCGACGCGTGTTATATACCGACGCGTGTTATTTACCGACGCGTGTTATATAGCGACACGTGTTATACGCAGGCACGACGCGTGTTGTATACCGACGCGTGTTATATACCGACACGTGTTATACGCAGACCGACGCGTGTTATATACCGACGCGTGTTATATACCGACGCGTGTTATATACCGACGCGTGTTATATACCGACGCGTGTTATTTACCGACGCGTGTTATTTACCGACGCGTGTTATATACCGACGCGTGTTATATACCGACGCGTGTTATATAGCGACTCGTGTTATTCGCAGGCACGATGCGTGTTATATACCGACGCGTGTTATATACCGACGCGTGTTATACGCAGGCACGACGCGTGTTATATACCGACGCGTGTTATATAGCGACTCGTGTTATTCGCAGGCACGACGCGTGTTATATACCGACGCGTGTTATATGCCGACGCGTGTTATATACCGACGCGTGTTATATGCCGACGCGTGTTATATACCGACGCGTGTTATATAGCGACTCGTGTTATTTGCAGGCACGACGCGTGTTATATAGCGACTCGTGTTATTCGCAGGCACGACGCGTGTTATATACCGACGCGTGTTATATAGCGACACGTGTTATATACCGACGCGTGTTATATAGCGACACGTGTTATACGCAGGCACGATGCGTGTTATATACCGACTCGTGTTATATACCGACTCGTGTTATATACCGACACGTGTTATATACCGACACGTGTTATATACTGACACGTGTTATACGCAGGCATGACGCGTGTTATATACCGACACGTGTTATACGCAGGCATGACGTGTTATATACCGACACTTGTTATACGCAGGCACGATGCGTTATATACCGACGCGTGTTATACGCAGGCATGACGTGTGTTATATACCGACACGTGTTATACGCAGGCATGACGTGTGTTATATACCGACACGTGTTATATGCAGGCATGACGCGTGTTATATACCGACACGTGTTATATACCGACACGTGTTATTCGCAGGCATGACACGTGTTATATACCGACACGTGTTATTCGCAGGCATGACACGTGTTATATACCGACACGTGTTATTCGCAGGCATGACGCGTGTTATATACCGACACGTGTTATACGCAGGCATGACGCGTGTTATATACCGACACGTGTTATACGCAGGCACGATGCGTTTTATATACCGACTCGTGTTATATACTGACACGTGTTATATACCGACACGTGTTATTCGCAGGCATGACACGTGTTATATACCGACACGTGTTATTCGCAGGCATGACACGTGTTATATACCGACACGTGTTATACGCAGGCACGACACATGTTATATACCGACGCGTGTTATATAACCGACACGTGTTATACGCAGGCACGATGCGTGTTATATACTGACACGTGTTCTATACTGACACGTGTTATACGCAGGAACGACGCGTGTTACTTACCGACGTGCAGGTGTAGATGAAGCTAATTAAGGATTAAAATGCGTCTGTGTGTATTGTGAGCCATTTTGTTCCAGTCTAATAAAATTCCCTGTTAAATCAGGACAAGCAGAGCGGATGTCAGATGATATAACAAAATTAAAGTATGGCAGTACAAAGGTTACATCTAGTAAAAGCCCCAACACACCTCATCATGCGGTCACATGACGTCCTACACATAAACATGAACTGAGTCACAGACGCAGGTGCACACGTCACATGACTGTTCACAAGGACCTGCAGATGTAGACTTGACGACTTCGAAAAAGCCAAAAGCACATGTGGAGGGGAAAAAGCGCTTGTGTTCGACTCCTCGGTTAATTCAGACTGCCGTGTGTTTTGTGATGGTAGTAAAAGATTTAACCTTTGGTATCTTTTTGTTTTATTTGCAGCTCAAAGCACGAAGAAGAGAGAAGGTAGGAACGAATGCTCACTGATCATCTCAGCGTTACAGACGAACTGTTCGTTTATTAGGACTTTGTTTGAGAAAAATCAATTAAATAGAGTAAATTGTTGTGTGTGGTGTTTGGTCAGTTCCCCGTTAGCATCAGCCATCACTCTTTACCTGCGGCACGCCGGGGTCAAGCTGAGAGATTCCAAACTGTTCCCAGGACTCATCACCGAGAAGGAAAAGTGGCTTGCTTTCTTCCCCAAGACCAAGAGGGTACACTCGTCTTTCACCTCACTTCACCTTCTGTTTGCTCACATTTGTACAACTGTTCTTTTTTTTTTTTAACGCGTAGCGTTGTAAAATCACGCTGAGTCATGAGTGCCAAATTAATGACTGGATATGTTTTACTCGATGTGCTTTTATTTAAAGGGACCCTTCGTATTCTATCTTCTTCACAGTAGGGTGTTTGGGTTAGAGAAGATGATTCAGGCTGTGTTATAGTTCTGTATGATTTAAAAAGAGTGAACCAATTATTTAGTAGAATGATTAAGTATGACTCTTCCACAGCTTCATGCGTTCAGTCGAGCGTTTCTATCCGAGCGGCGCAGTGTTCTGGGTCCCGCAATTAAACTACCATAATCCACAGTAATGAGAGCACATTAGATTATTACGGTATTCAATCAGAAGTCTAATTTATTATTATTATTATTATTATTATTATTTAGCATTGTAAATACGTTATTAATCTGTGACCGACAGGTATTCTAATTTGATTTATATTTGGGAAAATAATGAAGGGTGGGGTGGTGTGATGCGGCCTGACACATCGCAGAGTTACTGTTCATGATCGAAGAGTGTTTTATTCCTCTTATGCCACAGCGCTAGCAATTTATTAAGAAAAGAACAATATTTTATGCGTTTTTATTTTTTTTAGCAGTTATATAGGGTTTGCGGTTGTCGTAACTTGCTGCTGTTACGGTCTCTGGGAAAACGTTTAGACTTGTGTGTATTACTTGTGTTACAGCAGCTGAGCAACACAAAGAAAGAGAAAGAGGGAGAGGATAAGAAGAGAAATCCGATCTTAAAGTACATCGGCAAGCCCAGGAGCACGTCCCAATCCAGTAAACACACACACACACTTAAACACGTGGCCTCATCACTCAGTGAATTGTGTTCATCCTTCACCATTCTCACTGAACTCAGTTTGAAATATTTTGTTTTCTCTCAACTTGATTTGTGAATTTTTTTTATCAGTACTGCTATGATTTGATTTATTTATTGATTTATTGAGTTTTTTCCCCTGCATGTTTTTTCCAGCGTTCCATGTCCCGTTATCCCCTACACAAGGTACATGTCTCTCCCGCTGCATTCCCATCACTCCCATAACCCAGCCTTGCTTCAGTTCTTTTTTCAGTTATTTTTAGATCATGCTTTATTTTTGCTATTTCTTGCTTGTGCTCTCTCGCTCTCTCTCTCTCTCTCTCTCTCTCTCTCTTTCTCTCTCTCTCCTCTCTCTCTCTCTCTCCCTCTTTCTCTCTCCTCTCTCTTGCATCTCTCACTCTCTCTCCCTTCCTCCATTTCTCGCTTTCTCTCTTCTCTTTCTCTTGCATCTCTCACTTACCCTCTCTCTCTCCTCTCTTTCTCTTGCATCTCTCACTTACCCTCTCTCTCTCCTCTCTTTCTCTTGCATCTCTCACTTACCCTCTCTCTCTCCTCTCTTTCTCTTGCATCTCTCACTCTCTCCCTCCATTTCTCCCTTTCTCTCTTCTCTTTCTCTTGCATCTCTCACTTACCCTCTCTCTCTCTCTCCCTCTTTCTCTCTCTCCTCTCTTTCTCTTGCATCTCTCACTCTCTCTCTCCGTTCCTCCATTTCTCGCTTTCTCTTTTCTCTTTCTCTTGCATCTCTCACTTACCCTCTCTCTCTCTTCTCTTTCTCTTGCATCTCTCACTTACCCTCTCTCTCTCTCTCCTCTCTTTCTCTTGCATCTCTCACTCTCTCTTCCTCCATTTCTCGCTTTCTCTCTTCTCTTTCTCTTGCATCTCTCACTTACCCGCTCTCTCTCTCTCTCTCTCCTCTCTTTCTCTTGCATCTCTCACTCTCTCTCTCCCTTCCTCCATTTCTCGCTTTCTCTCCTCTCTTTCTCTTGCATCTCTCACTTACCCGCTCTCTTTCTCTCCTCTCTCTCTCTCTTTCTCTTGCACCTCTCTCGCTCTCGCTCCCCTCTCTTTCTCTCCTCTCTCTCTCCTCTCTCCCTCTCTTCTTGCTTTCTCTCCTCTCTCTTCTCTCCTCCATCTTTTTCTCTCCTCGATTTCTCTCTGTCATCTCTCTCTCTCACACACACTCGGTCACTCTCTCTCCACTCTTTCTCTCTGTCCTCTCTCTCTCTCTCTCTTTCCCTCCCTCTCTCTCTCCCCCTCTCTCTCTCTCACACACTCGATCACGCTCTCCTCTCTCTCTCCTCTCACTCGGTCTCTCTCTGTGGCTGTGCCAGTGCGTGCAGGTAACGTGCGGAATATTATACAGCAGTTTGAGAACCACACAGACGGTGAGGAGGGGGAGAACGGAGGACAGAGACTCTCCACTGGCAGCCTCGGGGACGAGAGCATGGACAGGTGTGTTAAGGGGTGTGTTCATACGACCATTACGGATATAAGTTGTATTTGCCCAATTGGAAATTTCACAGTTGTAATATAACTGCCAATAAAAAAAGAAGACAACACAACAGAGTAAAAAAAAAGAAACATAACAGAATTTAAGAATATTTTTTTTTACACAGATAACATTTTCATAAAAACGTGTTTTGTCTATTTTTTGCTTTCCGTATTCACCACTGTTAAACTGACCTCTAAAACGTCTGTCGTGTTCTCTTTTTATTTATTTATTTATTTATTTACTTTTTATAGATAGTAAAGAGTCTTTATGGTTACGTGTTCTCATTAATCACTGTTTGACAGTTAAATAAATTCTAATCGAATGCAAACATTTCAGGAAATGGGATTTTTGTGTGTGTGTGTGTGTGTGTTTGATAATAAAGCTTGGGTGACATGACAAAAATATGGTATAACTATTCTCAAAGGCATTTGTACGATACATCTGCATCATCATGTATAAATTTGCTCACAAAAATAACAATGTGTTAAAAATAACCAAAACATGTATAACTGTCAGGTTTAAAACCCTGCAGCATAAAGAATAGACACGGAAAGACCGAGACAGACACTCCTTTAACGTTTTACTCGCGAGGAGAGTGACCAGAGACCGGGTCAGTTACAATCTCCGGCAAACTCTGCCCGGTTTCTGCTCTGCCTCACTTTTTATTAATTTCAGATAACTTCAGATAATTTCCGTTCCGGTAACCAAGGGGAGGGGTGAAACATACTGGTACCGGTTGATTACACACACACATAGCAAATCATAACGTCAGCAGAGAAGCAATAACAAACATCTAGTTCTAGTTCAATCTATTGAAAACAGCCTTGGCAGTTTGGCTCGTGCGTACTTTTGTACCGTATGTTCTAACGTATTACAAGAGATAACTTCTAGCCTAAGCAAGATTATAAGCATTTATTCTAACAATAACAATTTTTTTTGCAACATGAAAGCCTAAGCACGCGCACACACACCAATGGTAGCAGAGCTGCCATGCAAGGTGCTAACTTGCCATCGGGAGCACCTTGGGGTTCAGTGTCTTGCCCAAGGACACTTCGGCATGTGGAGTCACGTGGGCCGGGAATCGAACCGCCAACCCTACGATTAGTGGAAAACCCGCTCTAGCGACTGAGCCACAGCCGCCCCGTTTTACATGAGTGTTTGTGTTTTTCAAGTTTTTTATATATATAATATATATAAATAAATTATTTTATTCTCTCCCTCTCAGTCCCACAGTGTCTGTGCGTTTGGCTCGCAGCGAGTCCTTGAAAGCTCAGGGCGAGGGGCGACGACGTGGAGGAGGAACGGCGGTGGAGACTGTTCCCCGTTCCCGTAGCGACGTCGACATGGAAGACTGCGACGAAAGGGAAGGGCCAGGCCTCCGCCCATTGCATCACAGTGCATCTTCGTCAGCTTCCAGCAGCTCAGCAAGGTGAGAAACACACTCTCTCTCTCGCTCTCTCGCTCTCTCACACACACTATAAGGAGATTAGCATTGTTGTCAGAGTAGCAAAGCAAGTTAAAGGTCCTACATGTGTGCACACACTAGATATATCAACAGTCTCAGATATGTCCTTCTAAGCTTTCCTTTCCTTTTGAAAGTCTTCATACGTGTTAGTGAGGAGTCGTATACCACAGGATTGATCCACAGAGAGTTGTTTGGATTTGAAATGTTGCTGAAATCGCAGCTCTGTGATGCGCCTGTGCGTAGAAAATGAATGCCCCCCTCCTCCCTGTAGCTTTGTTGCTTGGTAGTATAAATGTAGGGTTGTACAGGGGGAAATAAATGATCGGTTTGTTTCTTGGCAAAACAGCACGCAGTGCCATTAACAGTTTATTCTAAAAGTTTTTCTTCCATTTCCAGGTCACTCGAGAATCCCACGCCACCTTACACCCCTCGCTCCAGACGCAGGTATGAAGCCGAAACGTTCAGTCCAGAACGCGTTCGTTTTTCCACGGCCTCTGTGTGATCACTTTTCTCTGATGTTGCGTTAGGAGTGTGGACACGCCGTTGGCGTTGTTACCGGACGCTCCTCCTCTGGAAGAGGACGTTGTTGACTCTCAGAACTGGCAGGAGACGGTGGATGCGCACACGCTCCAGTCCCTCAGCCCGCGTGAGATTGACCGGCAGGCGGTCATATACGGTAAAATACACACACCGGCACACTGTTTCACACAATAACACGTGGTAAAGCATTAAAAAATATACCTCCGTAAGACTAGACATGAAAATTTAACTGGGAATATGATTCTCTGTCACATCGCGTCACATTGTGGGATTGATCACGTATTATAATATAAACCTGACCAAATCACAATATTTGGAACATACCACTCCAGCTATATACACCAGTTCAATCAAATGCTTTCTATTTGTTTCCAGACACTATGGCGGATTTCCCACAAGTCCCCGACGTTAGATCTTGATCTTTACTGTGATCTGATCACTTCAGTACTCAGTCTTCATGAAGTATAAAAAAAACCCTTCTTTTTTCTTCCCCTCTCAGAGCTATTCACGACGGAAGCGTCTCATCTGCGGACGCTCAGGGTTCTGGATCAGGTGTTCTTCCAGAAGATGAGAAATCTTCTGACCTCTGACGAGCTTTCCTGCATCTTCCCTAATCTTCCTCAAGTCTACGAGCTGCATGGTTGGTTTCTTTCTCAGATTGTGTTTGTATTCGGGTTCTGGGTGTAGAAAAACGTCAACCGTGCAGCGTCCAAATTCAGATGTGACTACAGTGTTAGGATTTTAATATATTTTTATTTTAAAGGGGGTGCCAGTACTATTGATTACGAATATCTTTATTAGTATCGGCGGCCACGGAGTTTGTTAAAGAAATATACCTGAACGTACAGGATCATGAAGAGCAAGTCTGGAGCAAAGTTATGGAGTTTTGGATACATCCCACTGAGGAATATTTCATTTCATTTACATATTCCTTTATTATATAAATGTAAAGAATGTGGCACAATTGCAGCTCTGTAATCGCACTAGAAACGTCTGGGACCAGGTAAAGAGAGTGTTAGTCAAAGAAGAAACCAAGGGGCACACTGAGTACATCCGAGCATGATGCTACCACCAGCATGCTTCTTTGTGCTTTGAGTTTTTTGCTCTGTAATTTGGGGATTATATAAACGAACCCTGGTGCGTGTATCTACTCGAAATTACCCCAGAAAATGACGGCAAAATGATGCTCTTACACTCGGTGTGTTTGTGTTCCAGCGAATCTCTGCGAATCCATGAAGAAGCTGAGGGAATCTCCTATAGTCCAAGGCATCGGAGACATCATGCTCGCTAGAGTGAGTGCCGTCTTCGTCCTTATAACTGAAGATATTTCTGCAGTCCTTGACGTTGCTGAGAGCCCTGTTTACACTAGTGCGTTTCCGTTTAAAAACGCATAACCGTTGCTACGGTCACGCCTGTCGTCTACACCACTCTGGCGTTTTCCACCCTCGGAAACGCAGAATACCCCGTTTGAGTTTGAAAACTCCGAGCGTGCGTTTTCAGTGTAAACAGACCAAAACGAAAACTTTTGGAAACGAAGGCGTGGTTTCGCCCACATTCAATCCCTGATTGGTTCTTCTGGATTTGATGAGAGAGGCCTGTAATTTTCACCATAGGTACACTTCAACTATGAGAGACAAAATGAGAAAAAATAATCTAGAAAATCACATTGTAGGAGTTTTAATGAATTTATTAGTAAATTCTGGTGGAAAATAAGTATTTGGTCACTTACAAACAAGCAATATTTCTGGCTCTCACAGACCTGTAACTTCTCCTTTAAGAGGCTCCTCTGTCCTCCACTCATTACCTGTAGTAATGGCACCTGTTTGAACTTATCGGTATAAAAAACACCTGTCCACAACCTCAAACAGTCAACACTCCAAACTCCACTATGGCCAAGACCAAAGAGCTGTCAAAGGACACCAGAAACAAAATTGTAGACCTGCACCAGGCTGGGAAGACTGAATCTGCAATTGGTAAGCAGCTTGGTGTGAAGAAATCAACTGTGGGAGCAATAATCAGAAAATGGAAGACATACAAGACCATTGATAATCTCCATCGATCCGGGGCTCCATGCAGGATCTCACCCCGTGGGGTCAAAATGATCACAAGAACGGTGAGCAAAAATCACAGAACCACACGGGGGGACCTAGTGAATGATCTGCAGAGAGCTGGGACCAACGTAACAAAGGCTACCATCAGTAACACACTACGCCACCAGGGACTCAAATCCTGCAGTGCCAGACCTGTCCCCCTGCTTAAGCCAGTTCATGTCCAGGCCCGTCTGAGGTTTGCTAGAGAGCATTTGGATGATCCAGAAGAGGATTGGGAGAATGTCAGATGGTCAGATGAAACCAAAATTGAACTTTTTGGTAAAAACTCAACTTGTCGTGTTTGGAGGAGAAAGAATGCTGAGTTGCATCGACAGCACACCATACCTACTGTGAAGCATGGGGGTGGAAACATCATGCTCTGGGCCTGTTTTTCTGCAAAGGGACCAGGACGACTGATCTGTGTAAAGGAAAGAATGAATGGAGCCATGTATTGTGAGATTTTGTGCGAAAACCTCCTTCCATCAGCAAGATGAAATGTGGCTGGGTCTTTCAGCATGACAATGATCCCAAACACACCGCCCGGGCAACAAAGTAGTGGCTTCGTTAAAAGCATTTCAATGTCCTGGAGTGGCCTAGCCAGTCACCAGATCTAAACCCCATAGAAAATCTTTGGAGGGAGTTGAAAGTCCGTGTTGCCCAGCGACAGCCCCAAAACATCACTGCTCTAGAGGAGATCTGCATGGAGGAATGGGCCAACATACCAGCAACAGTGTGAAAACCCTGTGAAGACTTACAGAAAACGTTTGACCTCTGTTATTGCCAACAACGGGTATATAACAAAGTATTGAGATGAACTTTTGTTATTGACCAAATACTTATTTTCCACCAGAATTTACCAATACATTCATTACAAATCCTACAATGTGATTTCTGGATTTTTTTTCTCATTTTGTCTCTCATAGTTGAAGTGTACCTATGGTGAAAATTACAGGCCTCTCTCATCTTGTTAAGTGGGAGAACTTGCATAATTTGTGGTTGACTTAATACATTTTTGCCCCACTGTATATTCTGTATTTTATATAAACACTGCTGCTTCTACATGCATAAGAGGCGAGCTACGATTAGAGAAATCGCCAACAAATCTCATTTCAAGTGGCGTAAGCCCTACATGGAACACGCACGGTTTGGACTAGCACGCAACTGCCTGTTTACACTTGTATGTGCATGCCCAGTGTGCATGAATGGTCATGTGACATGCGTTTTTGGTCGTGTATTGTGGACGGAGACCGTTTCGGAAATGTTATATTGCTTAATAAATGTGGCGCGTGTGTGTGTGTGTGTTAGTTTGAAGATGCAGCAGGAGAGGAGTTTCAGGAGCAGGTGTCTCACCTGTGCAGTCAGCAGAGTCAGGCACTGGAGCTCATCAAGAACAAACAGCGCAAAGACCCTCGCTTCACTCACCTCATACAGGTAATATCTGTCCTGTGAGAACCTTTAGACTACTCTCGCACAAGGTCTTCCTGTCACGTTGTCTCCTGCTGGTGTTTAACCAGCCGTATCTCGTACGGTTAGGAGTGCGAGGCGAGTCCTCACTGCCGCCGGCTCCAGCTCAAGGACCTGCTAGTGTCGGAGATGCAGAGACTCACCAAGTACCCACTCCTGCTGGATAATATCATCAAACACACAGACGGTGCGTACAGAGACACAACACCACCATGTTTCAGCCCTTTATCACACACATGTTTAAAATACTCTGTCCTGATGTATATCGGGCCTATTCTGAAATCGTTTAAATATGAGCTCCACTGTAGCTCCTCCCAGCTAGAACTCATCATACACTGTACCGCTTCTCTGCTACAGCCGGTTGTCCAGACCTGCAGCCGCTACTGAGGGCGCTGGTGTGTTGCCGCGGGATACTGCAGGCCGTCAACGAGGTCGTCAGGGAGACAGAGCACCGGCATCTGCTCAGCCAGTACCAGCGCAGGCTGGACTTGTCACCTCTGGAGAGACAGGCCAATCCCGTTGCAGCACAGTTCAAGGTACCGCCCACCCTGTCCCGCCCATCAGCCGTCTTTCTGTGTGTTCGAGCGCTGGCTATAAAATATCAATTATTCAGTGTGCCAAGATCAAACTAATTCTCTCGCTCTCTCTCTCTCCCACTCTCCCGCTCTCTCTGTAGAATCTAGACTTGACCACAAAGAGGATGATTCATGAAGGTCCTCTAACATGGAAAGTCAGTAAAGACAAAGCTATCGGTAAGAACACCTGACTCGAACGTCTCAACACATTTATGAACGCTCAAACGTGTCCAAAGTTTTCTTGAATATCTCCTTTCATCTGCATCAGACACTGTAAATAAATCCTACCACTGTCCCTCAAACCCATTAGTAGTCAACGTGTTGCTTCATGAATGTAATCTCCTTGATTTTTCTGTGTTACTTGCCCCACCCCGTTTGCCTTTCGGACGATTACTCGCTTTAACTCGCATTGAAATGATTGGCGTGAAGACGCATTTATTTACGTACACATACTGTAGTAGGGCAAATCGGTTGAAGCCGTATCAGAGTGTGTGTGTTTTGTCTGTGGTATTTTGTCTCTTTGGCGTGTCAAAGGATGTGTTGTATACATTTCCACTTAGTGTGTGTGTGTGTGTTTCAGACGTCCAAGCTGTACTGCTCTCTGACCTGTTGGTGCTCCTCCATAGAGGTCCAGATGACCGCCTTATCCTGCGCTGTCCATCACGCTCGCTGGGCGGAGTCGGGAATGCGGACCAAAAAACACCATTTTGCCCCGTGGTTCGCCTCAATTCTTCCCTCGTCAGATCTAACGCCACAGGTGTGTGTGTGTGTGTGGACTTCTGTAGTGTGCTCTGTCCTGCTGGGAAATCGTTCGTGGGAGAGTTTGTTTGATCAATTTTGTGTGTGTGTGCGCTTCAGATAACAAAGCTCTGTATGTAGTCAGCACATCTGAAACACAGATGTACGAGCTGGTGGCCGGAACGTCTTCAGAGAGGAACACGTGAGTTTATTTATTTATTGCTATGACGTCAGCCAAGCAGCATGTTCTAGCAGCATTTACGGTCATATTATATGCTGCATGATGGTTATAATCATATGCACAGTGAGAGAGGCAAACATCTTCTCAATGATTGGTTGTTTATATGTGTGTGTGTGTTTATGTGTGTACAGTGGTGTGAAAAAGTGTTTGCCCCCTTCCTCATTTCCTGTTCCTTTGCATGTTTGTCACACTTAAGTGTTTCGGAACATCAAACCAATTTAAACAATAGTC
>JAFFST010054711.1:91465-104363 GCA_022414735.1 Noturus placidus | reverse complement strand
TCACATTCACACACCCATTCATACACTATGGACACTTTAGACACACCAATCAGCCTACCATGCATGTCTTTTGGACTGGGGGAGGAAACCGGAGTACCCGGAGGAAACCCCCAACACACGGGGAGAACATGCAAACTCCACACACACACAGAATATATATATATATATATATATTACATTAAATAATCGACAGATTAATCGATTAGCAAATGAATCGTTAGTATTTCAGCCCAGACGTGCAGTTAAAAGCTTTATTCAAAGAGACAAATATCCAAACGATGAGCAAAAACATGGTCAAGAAACGAGGACAAAACCGAGTGAAAACCATGAAACAGAACAAAGATCAAGGCTTGGTACACCTGAACAAAGACGCGCGAGGGGTTTAAATACTAAACGGAATCCAGGGGGGAAAGAAAACGTACACAGCCGAGACACGTCATGAGACGATCAGTAACACACCAGGGGCGGAGACAGGACAGAAACCAAAACAAACAACAGAAATCAAAGTCAGAAACCCGGAAGAGGGGAAATCTCTGACAGCTGCCAAGCGTGAAATTGTTATCAAGGATTTATTCGTGATTTTTCGAATCGAGTATTTCTCACAACCCTAATCCTGTCTTCCTGCTGCACCCACGACCCACACACCCGCTTTTACTCGTCAGATTAATCAGCACAGACGACATATGACCTTTTCCGGATCATGAACACGCGGGTGTGTTGAAACGCTGATAAAAATGAAATCCAGTGTAGAGCTGTCACATGACTCTCCTGCTAATTACATACTGTACATTAATGTGTCTGTATTAATGCGCTTGACTAGCGTGTATCACTTTGGTGAATGCTCAAATCTGATTGGTCTGAAGGTGCGCACTATTTTCGTTTAACATCAAAGCAGTACGTCGGAAAGGCTGACGTGAAGATCACAGCTATGACTTGTAGCTGAAAGGAGTGGCACATGGTACTGTGTGTATATCGTCACTGATATCGTCATCGTGATAAATACCAGAAAATATCGTGATATAGTTTTAAGTCCGTATCGCCCATCCCTTATATTAATCCGCTCGTTCTGATACATCATTGCTGCTATAGTAACAGCTCATACAAAGAGCTGAGAGCGAGAGAGAGAGAGAGAGAGAGAGAGAGAGAGAGAGAGAGAGAGAGAGAGAGAGAGTGAGAGAGAGAGATGGCGAGAGAGAGAGAGAGAGAAGTAGACGCTGAGGACTGTCTATCACAGCTATAACGTAAGTGAGAAAAGGAACAAACTTGTCTCTCAGACGTTCCACAACACTAAATCTCGCACCAAACCCTTACACAGTGTGTGTTCCGTTCGTTAATAAACGGTATAATCGTAGGCAAAACGCTGTGATATACGAGGAATAACACACTCCACACCGTACTGCTACACGAAAATAACGACAGAAATCCCTGAACAGAATCTGTGGAGCATCTTTACTATATACTGCATTACACTCCGAGCCCTGCACGGAAATAAATAACTCCAGACAGATGTAGCTGAGCTCCTTGTTACCACTCTGTTAACAAATAGGATTCAAATCCAATCTAACTCTTAATGCAGTAATTAAAACTCCATCACAACTCCCTGCGACTGTAGGAGAGTGGAGACGGTGCTTCACGAAGACATTCAAAATGTTCATCCTGCAATTACCATCCGATTTGACAATTAGCATGCAAATGGTGTTAATAAGACTGAAATATGGCACGCTTTCATTACAGCTTTGAGTCGGGGTTTTGCACTCGCGCGCAATTTAATGAGTCTCTATAGAGGACTTTGGGGTCAGGGTGAGTCGAATCGCTCTCAGAAAGGTAGAAATAAGTGACATTAGTCATGAGGGAGGAATGAATACAAAGGGGAAATAAATATCTGTAAATCAGTGCTCAGAAAGATATATATATATTTACATTAATTCATTTAGCAGACGCTTTTATCCAAAGCGACTTACAAATGAGACACACTCACACACCAATGGTAGCAGAGCTGCATGCAAGGTGCTAGCTTGCCATCGGGGGCAACTTAGGGTTCAGTGTCTTGCCCAAGGACACTTCGGCATGGGATCACCCGGGCCGGGATTCGAACCACCAACCCTACGATTAGTGGATTAGTGGACAACCCGCTCTACCGACTGAGCCACAGCCGCCCTGACAAGTTCTGCAAGGGTCTTCAACGTTTTCCAGACCAAGGATCACCAAACTGATGGAGCGGGGACGCCCTAATTATATATATTGTATGAAATTGTGTTATATAAAACTGGTACCAAAACTTTCGCGACCCCCATGCAGTACCTCTGCGGACCCCCTAGGGGTCGCGGATCTCCTGTTGAAGACATTTACATTACATTTATTCATTTAGCAGACGTTTTTATCCAAAGCGACTTACTAATGAGACACACTCACACACCAATGGGAGCAGAGCTGCATGCAAGGTGCTAGCTTGCCATCGGGGGCAACTTAGGGTTCAGTGTCTTGCCCAAGGACACTTCGGCATGGGATCACCCGGGCCGGGATTCGAACCACCAACCCTACGATTAGTGGACAACCCGCTCTACCGACTGAGACACAGCCGCCCCATATATATATATATATATATATATATATATATATATATATATATATATATATATAAACAAAGGTGAAATTCATGGCTAAAATCAAATATATCTAAACAGAATTTGTATCTGCGCATATATGCCTATTATAAACGTGCAATATGAACTCAAAAAGATAAATCTAAATGACTAATCACATTTTATCTTCACTGACCCGTCAAATCGTTACAAAAAAATTCCAAAAAAAAACATCTTTAAAGCAGCTTCCTCTCCATCAGTCAGGTCAAATAAAGGTAAATTTGGCAGACGCGTCGGGCCGAGGTCCTCCATTAATCTTTACAGTCATGTGTAATTAGTATCAGCTGCATGAGCGGCCAAGACGCCATAAAAAAAAAAAAAAATCTGGAACAGAGAAGAGCTCGTCTTCTAATGACCCGCGCCAAACAGCAGGAGCGTCCGCCATGTCCGGAATCTGCTTCGGTGGCATTTCTTTCTGCTATACGCTACACCGCGCTGTCTCGCCTGCTACGTCTGGTCTTCATGTTTCGTTTTGGATTTAACCGAAATAACAAGCCGAATTAAAGCCAGCGAGTAAATCATCCGCGTAATCCTAAAAAAATGTATTTATTTATTTATTTATTTATTTATTTATTTATTTATTTATTTTGTTTTAAGGGATTGATGCAGGTTCTGTCAGGAGCTTTCAGAAGCAGTGTGTGTGTGTGTGTGTGTGTGTGTGAGGGCTAACATCAAATAGGCAAAGTGCATGAAGTGTGACAGAGTGCAGTCCTCGGGCCAAAGCTGTTAGGAATGAGAGGAGGCAAGCGGCCAAGCAGCAGCTCATACCGAGACTGAGACATGGGCTATCAGAGATAAGGAAACACACACACACACACACACACACACACACACACACACACTCTAATCTATCCACTGACTGCACTTTTCAGAGCTAGAACTTGTTTCCTCACACCTCCTCGTTCTATATCCACTGGCACACAAACACACAGCCCAGGTGGTTCTTTAAAAAAAAAAATGATTCTGCCCTTAGGGAATAATGTGCGTGCGGCAGGAATATTGCCTTTTCACTGTTCCCAGGTCAGTCGGCTGATCCGTCTTGAGGTGCTGAGTCCTCTCATAAATATTTAATTGACTTCTTTCTTTCAGTTCACACACCGAGCACAAACTGAGCACCGGCTGAAAAACTCGGCTCAGGTCTCCTTTTTTTTTTTTTTTTTTTTTTTTTTTATCCATTAAAGATTCAAATGTGTTCTGCTGGGATTTAATTAAGCCCGATCGCTCTCTTAAAAACGACTCGCAAATATGCTAATAACACTGGGGACTTTTAATGCGTCGTGATGGCTTTATGTACCGAATGAGGGCTTTTTGGGGTTTTTTTTTTTGTCTTCCATTGACCCACATGGAGTAGAAGAACGGAGACGCAGAGTTCCTTTTAAAACGGGAAGGAATATATTGAACGTGTTACAGGGGCAGAGAGAAGAAAGATGCTAGTCAAACAGGAAGCCCGAGGTTTACCGCTTTCACAGCTCATACTCCACGCTCTACATTAGGCGAATTTAATACCTCCGTCTATTACAGATAGGTCTCCAATTAAGGTAAAAGACAGGAGTGGTGACAATTAGAAAGCTCGTTCTAATTACCGTCAAGAACATTTCCAGAGATTGTTGGTTCGCTGCTATAATTGAGCTTTCAGACTGGCGTTATATTCACAGAGAAAATAAGAAAAACTTTTCTTTTTTTTTTTAATGCGTCGAATTTATACCATTTCCAAGCGCGAGGCATGATCTGCAATTCTAATTCGAATCTTCCAGCGTCCTCCTTCATGTTTGATTCATAGTCTACGGGTTACGACTGAGACGGTACGAGACATGCTCTCGATCGATCTCAATGCAGTTATGAGGTGGAGGATAAACAAAGGGTGATGTGATTAGTTCGGAGAAAGAAAACCAACAGGCCCTGGCGATCGATTGAATGCAGAGGGAAGAGCTTGCCGGTGAACAATTACATCTGAAAAAGGCTAAAGGGCACGGGCCGTGGTTCCCGCTGTATTAAAATCACAGCTAATAAGACACGGCGTGCGGCGGGCACACTCGGTCCCTCGATGATTTTGCGATCACAGGAATTGACGCGAAATCCACAAACGGACTCGGAAATATTCAGAGGTGCTTGCGATTTTTCAAAATGTACTACGGGTCACGTGATGTCTCCGCAGAACGCGTTCGGCTAAAGCCGTCTACGATTCACGTGGGTCGCACGTCAGTACAGCTAAAATGAACATCAATGAACTAAGTCGAGTAGTTTTCCGCGATTAAAAAAAAAAAGTCTACGTGATTTTGAACAGAGACGCAGCAACAGTCTGACAAATCCTGCACGGACCGCGCGGTACAAGGCTAACTGAGACGAAACCGAATTCCAATTGATCACCTGATCCCAGAGAGGAAATCGCAGAATTTCCCATAGGGATCAATAGTCCATCCATCCATACATCCATCTATCTAATGTTTCATAATAAAATGTGCGAATTTTGCCGTAATATAGCATTCCAAAGCAAATCCAACACCGTTCCTTTGAGACGGAGGTCTTCAACAGGAAGTCCGCGATCCCTAGGGGGTCCACGGAGGTACTGCATGGGGGTCGCGAAAGTTTTGGTACCAGTTTGATATAACACAATTTCATACAATATATATAATTAGGGGCTCCATCTCGCCATCAGCTTGGGGGTCCTTGGCCTGGAAAACATTGAAGACCCCTGCTTTAAGATATTCAAAGCACTATTAAAACGGGTTGTCACGCCATGACTTCATCAGAGCAAACCACCAAGTTCGGTAAATGGCGCACTTATAAATGGTAAATGGCGCACTTATATAGAGCTTTTAGCCAAAGCGCTTTACACTGTGACTCATTCACCCATTCACACACTCTCCCACACACACCAATGGGAGCAGAGCTGCCATGCAGAGCGCTAGCTCGTCATCGGGGGCAACTTGGGGTTCAGTGTCTTGCCCAAGGACACTTCGGCATGTGGAGTCATCCGGGCCGGGATTCGAACCATCAACCCTACGATTAGTGGACAACCTGCGCTACCGACTGAGCCACAGCCGCAGAGGGTATATTCTCTTCCATCGGATATACTTTCTTCTCTGACTGCATTTCACCGCATTTCCCCTTACCTGCTATTCAGGACACATCACTGTTTCCCAGCCCCATGACTCAACGCAATAGTTCTAATTATTAATGAAACATTGTGAGTCGGTACAAACATCATAAACACTTCCTGTTCAGCACTATTAAGAGCAAAAAAATAGCCCTGAGATCAACGTGATTGTTTGTTACGCACCAAACGCTGATAATAAAGTCATGACTCGCCATCCTACGGGCGTGGAACTCGGGCGTCTCAGTCGAAGTTACACCGACCGTCTCGTTTTACTGCTGTTATGTTATGCCGATGACAAATATCACCTTGCGCGGTGGATTTTAATGCCATAAATCTGCACTCGATGAGGACAGGAGCCATAAAACAAAAGAGGGCCTGCTCTGCTTGAATAACAATCACCTGGGTCAGTCAAAGCCGCTATAAATTTACCCCGGCGTTTCGATGCATATAGTTCAGGATAAACGACGAAGATCGGACAGCTGCTTTAAAATAAAATGCTAACGGTTAGAAAGATCACGCTAACGTGTCCATGCACGACACTTTGGGTCAGACCTCTTTCTTAAAATGCAGGCGTGATTGAACAATAAGGGTCCTTAAGAGGTTTTCCATCTCCTGTAGTACAGTTATTAGCTTAATGGAGCTCACCAGCCTCAATAGGTCCATCTCTCATGGTTTCATGAGGTGGTGATGAAGCGCTTTTATATCACCGCACACTGCTTCATAACACACATACATACAGTAACAATATGTAATGCTGTTTAATCTGGGCGGTGGTGTTTCTTATCGCCTGGCGTGGCGAATCGAAGTAATCGGGCTGAAACTGTTTCTCTCTGGAGAGCCTCAGGGTGATGCTGGTGCTGTTGCTGCGCTTAAATCTCCAACGCACGTGTTCAAATATCAAACGTGGATAGAGTGCGAGCCCAAAAAAAAATAATAAATAATAAATAAATCGTTCATAATAGGCGGCTGTGGCTCAGTCGGTAGAGCGGGTTGTCCACTAATCCACTAATCGTGGGGTTGGCGGTTCGAATCCCGGCCCGGGTGATCCCATGCCGAAGTGTCCTTGGGCAAGACACTGAACCCTAAGTTGCCCCCAATGGCAAGCTAGCACCTTGCATGGCAGCTCTGCTACCATTGGTGTGTGAATGTGCTCTCATTAGTAAGTCGCTTGTAAATGTAAAAATGATATTTCTGTAAAGCTGCTTTGAGACAATGTACCATTGTAAAAAGCGCTATACAAATTGATAAATTCTGAATTCTGAATTCTGAATTCTGATAATAAAGAAATATAATTACCAATTTTTAGTACCATCCGTGAGAAAAAGCACAATTACTGCAAAACAGCCTTATGGTGATGAATTAAGCGAACAGATGGAAAAATGAATCTGCTCCATTAGGTTCCAGCATGTGATTCCATCCCTGTACGGCTCAATTAGATATTTAGTTCAGTAACTCCATGTGGCCTGAACATTTGCCTGAGCAACACTGAATGCAAAAAATAAATAAATAAATAAATAAATAAATAAATAATAATAATAATAATAATGTCATTCATCGATTTCATCTTTACGTGATCAAACTCACGTGTGGTTGGAGGGTGTGTAAATTTACGCACAGACATGAGAAGATCTGCCAAATACTCTTGGTTGGCTCGGTGCTCTATAATAACATGCTTGTGGTTATTCATTATTATTTCTATTGTTTTATGAAGGATTTCTTTATTTCCAGTTAAATGGCGCACTCATATGGCGCTTTACACAGTGTCACACACACACACACACACACACACACACACACACACACACACACCAATGGTAGCAGAGCTACCATGCAAGGCGTTAACTTGCCATCGGGGGCAACTTGGGGTTCAGTGTCTTGCCCAAGGACACTTCGGTATGTGGAGTCACATGGGCCGGGAATCGAACCGCCAACCCTACGATTAGTGGAAAACCCGCTCTACCACCTGAGCTACAGCCGCCGCAGTGACAGCACGGGTTGTGCAGATCTCCACAAAAGATTTCTTCCAGTGCGAACCACGCAGAACCTATGAGGCATCTCAACACCTGGAAGCTCAGGAATATAAAATAAATAAAAAAAATAAATAAATAAAAAAACAGCACAATGTGTGACCAAAAGTTTGTGGACACCTGACCATAACGCTCGTATGTGCTCGTTATATGAACCGCGACTCTTCTGGGAAGGCTTGGCACTAGATTTTTGAGCGTGGCTATGGGGATTTCAATTCAATTCAGACGGAACCCCGTCCTCATCCGGGTGACACCAGATAGTGCGATGATAAATAAATACACCCCTTCTATTAATGTACCAATACGACATGCTCAAATAGTGCAGTTGTATAACCAGGAAAATTCATGACAGTCTGTTTTGTCGACTATCATAGCAATGCCAATTTGTGTTCATTCAGCTACAGTGCAAGAGCGTTAGTGAGGACAGGTACTGATGTTTGGCGAGGAGGTCTGGGGTGCACTCGGTGCTCCAGTTCATCCCCAAAACTGTTCAGAAAGGTTGTGGTCAGTGCTCTGTGCAGGACACTCGAGTTCTTCCATTCCAACCATGTCATATCATATCTTCATGGAGCTCGCTTTATGTACAGGGACATCATCGTGCTGGAACAGTGTTTGGGACTCTTAGTTCTTAGTTAGGACGGCTGTGGCTCAGTCGGTAGAGCGGGTTGTCCACTAATCCACTAATCGTAGGGTTGGTGGTTCGAATCCCGGCCGGGGTGATCCCATACCGAAGTGTCCTTGGGCAAGACACTGAACCCTAAGTTGCCCCCGATGGCAAGCTAGCACCTTGCATGCAGCTCTGCTCCCATTGGTGTGTGAGTGTGTCTCATTTGTAAGTCACTTTGGATAAAAGCGTCTGCTAAATGAATAAATGTAATGTAGTTCCAGTCGAGGGAAATTGTATATAAAGACATTCTTTGCAACCACATATGGGTGTGACGGTCAGGTGTCCACATACTTTTGACCATATACTGTAGTATACATGTACGCCTATGTGATATATAAAGTGAGTGCCTTGTATGGCTATATGTGGTATGTAGGAGCTCAGTAGTTAAACTGTTGGTCTACCGATGAGAAGGTCATGAGTTCAAACCCATTATTGGGCCCTTGAGCGAGGCCCTTAACCCGCAATTGCTCAGATGTATGATTGAGAAAGTTGCGTCTGGCAAATACCATATATGTAAATAAGGAAGTTCCAGGCATCTAAGGCTGATTTTGACAGTTTCACACCTCATTCATAGCCGAGCTTGTTTCTACACGTCGCCGATGAAGACGTCTCATCATTCGCTTTTACCCCACATCATTAAAAGGACATGTCCGTGTCATTCGGACTGCACGTGTGGTCTGCACAGGTCAACGCACATTAAGCAAAAAAATGGAAATTAGGCGTGAGCTCGTTCTTCCAGTGGATAATACGGTTACTGTTAAAATGCTCATAGCCGGCAGTCCATTACTGAAGACGTCCGCAGTGTCACAGTGAGTTGAAACTCTTGGTGAGGAAAGACGGAATTTCTTGTGACAGGGACGACATTTTTTCCGCTCTATAATTTCATCCAAACTCCTGCTAGACGATACGTTACTCCGCCTCGATGTTGGTCTCATTGAGCGTGCGTGTGTGTGTGTGTGTGTGTGTGTGTGTGCGTGTGTGTGTGCGTGCTCTATTCAAATCATCCCAAAATCACCCCCAGTGTCGGTTCGACTTGTCCATTACCATAACGCTTTTCTCTACTTTGACACCGAGGGGAATTGCAATTACTCCATCTCTATTCCTCTTGTCACTATGCATGCAAATGGAAAGTGACAAAAGCGTTCCTCGTTTATCTGGCCTGACGTAACCACGGGTGGATTAACACAGGATCTGAGGAGAGCCAGCTGAAAATGCATGAGGCTGTGCGGCACTGTTTCTGGTCCTCCTCCTCCTCCTCCTCCTCCTTTCGGGTATGCTCTCGTTATCATCATGCTATCTGGTAGTAAAAGCCAGGCCTTGGCTGTTGACTTCCTCAGACGTGATGAGTGTGTACTCCGGCTCGGTGTAAAACTCGGCTTTCCTCCTGCTGATTTCAGTCCTCGTTAAAACACCGAGAAAAGGTTATCGGTGTCGGCGCGCGGTTATCAACGCTGTCCATCTCATAACGGAGGCATTGTGTGCAACCGCAGCACTGTGTGATACACGAGTGAACCGTCAGGGACGGTTCTGTGCAATGCTTGCAAAATAAGAAAAAAACTGAGCAAAACACAGAGGAGGAAAACGACAAAGAATTATAGTCACGTCTTAGGAAACAGGAGTTCTAGTGGATCTCTCCACATCTGGCATTTCCTCAGGATCGCTATGCAGCTAAGCTTCACCCAGTATCAATGAAACAGGATTCTACTGATCCAATCACAAGTAATCGCTCCTGGCCAACAAAGGAGGGTAAACACAGAGGGAGTTAGTCACTGGTGTTCTCCACGGCCGCGATAGCTAAGCTGTCAATTTTCTTTACAGAGCCACAATAAAATGAAGGGATTTGTCTTCCTGGTTGTAACCTCCAGTTCTTCTCGAGGCAGGAAATGTGTGATACAAGACGGACGGAGTCTGATCTCAGATGCTCCGTTCTTTCCTTCACATTTCACCTACTTTCCTTCAGATACAGTAGTATTCTCATAAATTAAACACTGTTGGAGATTTAATAGATTGCTGTCTGACTTCATTACAGTCAGTACAGGACATTTCACATTCGGAGAACACCATTAACGGTGTGGTTCTGATGGTTATGAAGCCCTTTTGAATGTTCCAGCCAGAGAATAAAAGCAGGGTAAAGGGCTAATACCAGAAAGGCCTACCTGTCAAACTGCCTCTAATTGCATTAGATTTCTGCCCAGGCGAGCGTGTCGGACCCGTCTGATTCGTCTGAGGAAAGGCGCCGAACACAAGCAGACGCAGAAAGGACAAATCCCTGTACAAGAGCCTCGGATATTTCTGTCGCTGTCAACATCCAGCTTCTGCTCACGGAAATCGGACTGGCCTTGTGCGGCTCGCCTCGGGACAAAGCGACACGGAACCCGTGCGAGAACGAACGAGGACGACTTCGATTACAAGACGCCGTTATTCCTCCAGTGAGCATTAGCGCTGTATCACATGGCGACGAAATACGAAGCAACGATTCTACGAATCGCCAAACACCACGGTGAGCAGAGAGCGAGTTATACGGCGTGCTGGAACTTTCCGGGAATTAAGACACCCCGTGTGATATTATGTTGGGATATGGTGGCGTATACCTTCTCTGTGATTTCTCTATGTTCTATAAGATTATACTTCACACACGACGTAAAGGTGAACTAGGCGCCAGGTGGTCCATAACAGTCCCAGGAAAAGTACTTTGGGTGATGTCATGCAGTGATTGACAGGTCCTATTTTGCATATGAAATATTGTCTGATTATAAAATCTGCGGACATTTTTCATTTTTAAATTGCAAGCTCCTCCGAATATCGCGAGGTTTGCTTGCGTCAAATGGCGGAATCCTGGAGGGACTGCATAGCCGTCCGTAGCCAGGGGAATCCGAGAGAACAGGAAGCGTCCGTGCTCTAAGGGCAAATTCTCATCTTCTCTATCAGTCGCAGCGACACTAGCCACTCATGGGCATCTGTGAGCTCGTTTGAATTTGTAGAAGAGAGCGGATAGCGCTTTCCTCCGTGTGTGTTCCGATGCCCCGTCAGCGGCAGTTCGATTGGCTTCACGTGTCCCTGAGGAAGCACGTGAGTCACATGACCAGGGAATGCGAACGTCTATTTTAAATTCCATTTTAGCATCGAGAAAAATGCTCACATGACAAAGGTAGTCATGTTCCCTATTTAGCTGTGCGTCATACCAGGAAGCTAATTAAGAGGTGGCAACTCGGTGAGTCAAAAAAAAAAAAAATTTAAGAAAAGATAAGAAAAAGAGACATCTTTGCCAGGAGCTGATGAGACAAACTCGAGTTCGGAGAACTAGTAACAGTAATGGTGTTAGATGAAAGTGTGATTAGGCGTTGGATGAGTAACGCTGTAAGAATAGACGCTAACGATAAGTATCCTCAACCTACATTTCCTGCCAAACGTTGTATTAGGTCTTTTGAGGGCGTTTCTACTGTATATAGACCCTGAATCCATCCATCCATCCATCCATCTTCTATAGCGCTTATCCTACAGGGTCACGGGGAACCTGAGTCTATCCCAGGAGGCATGGGGCACAAGCCGGGGTACACCCTGGTCAGAGTGCCAGTCCATCGCAGGGTACAATCACATACACACACACACACACACACACATTCATACACTACGGATACTTTAGACACGCCAATCAGACTACCATGCATGTGTTTGGACTGGAGGAGGAAACCGGAGGAAACCCCCGACGCACTGGGAGAACATGCAGACTCCGCACACACACACAGGGCCCCGGTAGAAATCGAACCCCCGACCCTGGAGTTACCCATAATGCAGTTCAACTGCCTCGCTTTATTCATGGTCTAGCTAAAGAGAGCGATGCAGCGACGCTTTAATTCTTCCCGGCTCTCTCACGTCCTCATCTGTACACTCTACTCAAACAGATCAGATTCCGAAGTGTCCCACTCGTGATCTCGAACTAGTCTCCGGTGTAGCTCTGCGTTGTACAGTTGCATTGCATTCTGGGATTTTCAGACCAGCACATGCACCAACATCTCTACTATTTCTACACTGGATTTACGTTAACTGTACCTGCACCATTGTACCTGCACTAGCAGGAACAAAGTCACCATGTGACGTCAGCGCGGCACATGATCTCTGACTTCTCGCAGGAATACAACAAAGGAACTCCTTGAAGGAGTTTTCGAAAACGGAAGTAGATCACAGTGATCCAGACTCAAACGGGATGAAATGACTGTCTATTATTTTCTGTCCCATTGCACGTGCTGACACAGACGCGCACACCGGAAGTTGACGCCGACTTACCTGCACGTCTCCATCGTGCGCCTTCATCAGGTGTTTCTCTCTGTACAGAGACCACAGACCCACGTTGGGCAAGAAAATGAGAGCCAGGGTGAATAAAAACGCCATCTGCAACACGCGCTTCTGCCTCCTCTTCATCGTGAAAACTTCCGGTTCCAGTTCTTTATATCAGTTCAGATAGGGG
>JAFFST010054711.1:71213-86213 GCA_022414735.1 Noturus placidus | reverse complement strand
CACCTTAATATCCAGGCCAGGGGTCTTCAACTTTTTCCAGGCCAAGGATCCCCAAACTGATGGCGAGATAGAGCGGGGACCCCCTAATTATATATCCATCCGTCCATCTTCAACCGCTTACTCTTTTATCAGGGTCACGGGGAACCTGGAGCCTATCCCAGGGAGCATCGGGCACAAGGCGGGGTTACACCCTGGACAGGGTGCCAGTCCATCGCAGGGCACAATCACATACACACTCACACACCCATTCCTACACTACGGACACTTTAGACACGCCAATCAGCTACCATGCATGTCTTTGGACTGGGGGAGGAAACCGGAGTACCCGGAGGAAACCCCCGACACACGAGGAGAGCACACATGGCCCTGGCGGGACTCGAACCCCGGACCCTGGAGGTGTGAGGCGGACGTGCTAACCACTAAGCCACCGTGCGCCCCTCCCTAATTATATATATTGTATGAAATTGTGTTATATCAAACTGGTACCAAAACTTTCGCGACCCCCATGCAGTACCTCCGCAGACCCCTAGGGGTCAGGGACTTCCTGTTGAAGACCTCCGATCTAGGCTAATGTCAGTTCCAGTTTTTGATAATTAACGGTACATTCACGTGCACATTCTCCCACCGAGTTCACTGTGAACCCTCACGCTGTGACAGACTGTTATAAATGCAAGTGAAAGTGAGGACAGTTTGGCGGGGGGGGGAGGGGGGAGGTATAGCGCTTGGACCCCCCTAATGTCCATACCATGGTTATGCCCTTGCTCCTGATTAATTTAAGTGCATTTCAGGGCACACCTGGGCAGCAAGAAAGACCTATCAATCACATGTTCCAATATGTTTAATAACTAGAAAAAATGGGTGGGTTTAAAGAGGAGGTTGCTTTAAACTAAGGTTGCTGTTTGAAGTGGTATTAGTGTGGCCAGCAGGGGGCGCTCACTGTGTGTGTGGGGCCTGATGTCCCAGTATATTGACGGGGACAATGTAAAAACAGCACCGACTTTCGGATGAGACGTTAAACCCAGGTCCTGACTCTCTGTGGTCATTAAAAATCCCCGGACACATAACCTCAGCTTCCTGATGAATTTCCCCCATTGGCCCTTCTCTATCACGGCCCCCTAATATCCTCCATCCCTGATTTGGCTTCATCACTCGCCTAAAAAGTTTTAAACATTTTCTGTATTTTTTGTCTAAATCTCCAGAACACATGGCATCTGTTCTTGGCTCAGTTTGCACCTCACATCTCCAAAAAAATAAAAAAGATGCTCATGTCATGTTTGATTCACTTCCTGCGTTTGAATCAATTCAGAGTCAATTCGCTTTTTTACCGCAATCGAACTGCAAGAGACTTAGGAGAAGCACACCAGGGATCCAGTCAAACAAACGGAATGTGTGAAAGCAGTGTAATATTCCAGTAACGTATCCATTAAATCCTGTCATTACTGATGGCCTAGACATCTGGGATAAAAAAAACAAAACCACCAAACGCTAATCCAGTCCTGTTTATTCCATGTACAATAATCTGAGGCACATCAAACAGTCCGTCATCTAAATCGAACCGTTTGTGACGTGATGACGTGTCAGCGAGTGTGTGTCGATAAGGCGTAGTCGTGCGTAGAAATCATGTGGAAGACAAACACAATTAGTTATGCTAAACGCAAACACTGAGCTAAACGTCGCGCGGAGGCCGAGCGATGACCTGCGGCACGCCAGCGCTCATCTGACGAGACGATGAACACCCGAGGAAAACGGATCGTTTCAAGCGTTTTTGCAAAACCACAAAAGGGATGTTACGGATACGCACCCAAACAAACACACAAGAATGCACACAAACACATTAGCTAGGGTGGACAACTTGAAAATAAGTGAAGCGTGAAGTACACAAGTCCAAAAGTGAACAATGATCAAATGCAGTCACGCTTTACACCATCCCTGTCTTCATCCATGACTCCAAATTATTGCAAACGAACTGGAACGTCGTCGATATCAGATATAATGTGCGCTAATCGATGCAGGCAGGGAATATTTTTCTAATGGAATCAGCTCGAAAGAAAAAACGACAGGTTAAACTGTGTGGAAAAAGAAATGCCTGGATCAGGTTCTGATTCGATCTGAAAATCATCCTGATGGACCTGAGGCCAAGCGCAGACTTTGTTCATTAGACAAGCTTTTGAAGTGAAAAGGCGAGCTAAGGGACTGCATGAATTAATAACTCTTTTCAGAGACCCAAGTCAGTTCACAATGCTCTTCACTTTGGCTAAAAAATTCAGTTCCAGTGCAGAATCCGTCTGCATATTTACCGAGACTGAAACAGTAAACCTAGCATGGGATGTTTTAACCCAGAGGGGTTGAGTTTGGATGTTGAGCCAGCCTGCTGAAAATGTCTACAGGTCTGGGCTTGTAGACTCTTTGAGCCTTTATGGTTACAGTGTGTGAGCCGATTAATTAATTAATTAACAAATTTGTTTATTTATTTTTATTTATTTTTATTTTTTTTGTGTATCGAGTCCCGCCAGGGCCATGTGTGTACGGAGTTTGCATGTTCTCCCCTTGTGTCGGGGGTTTCCTCCGGGTACTCCGGTTTCCTCTAGTCTGATTGGCGTGTCCGTAGTGTATGAATGGGTGTGTGTGAGTGTGTATGTGACTGGCACCCTGTCCTTGTGCCCAATGCACCCTGGGATAGACTCCAGGTTCCCCGTGACCCTGAAAAGGAGTAAGCGGTTGAAGATGGATGGATGGATGGATGGATGGATGGATCAGCACAAAAGACTCTTCAGGAAGCACTTTTATGTGGCTTTACTGTGGATCAGGTGGTAGAGCGGGTTTTCCACTAATCGTAGGGTTAGCGGTTCGATTCCCATGTGACTCCACATACCGACGTGTCCTTGGGCAAGACACTGAACCCCAAGTTGCTCCCGATGGGAAGTTAGCACCTTGCATATCAGCTCTGCTACCACTGGTGTGTGTGTGAATGGGTGAATGAGACACAGTGTAGAGCGCTTTTGATAAAAGCGCCATATAAGTGCGCCATTTACCTTTACTCTATAAAACTCACACTGAGTGTGAAGCGACATTATTCAACTTGGCAATCAAGTCAAGCTACATGAATTTTGATGATCCTATAGCTCATAAGTCGAGTCCAAGCATGTTGCGTTCTGTGATTGGGTGGGATGACATACACGTTCTCAACTGTCAATCATAGTGACACGAGTAAATTATGGATGTGTTTGAGTTCAGAAATGCAGATGAGGGTAGATAGATAGCACTTGCCTTTGAGTATGTTACACTACCAGGTAGGGCAGCATGAGCAGCAGTTTGAAGTTTTGTCTGGCTTCATGTGTCTCAGAGGACGAACGTGTTAGCACGTGTTCACCCTTCCCACGTTAGTAGTGAGATAGTGGAGAGCTGGCTGCTCGGTGGGAACTGGCAAGAGAAAATTGTGTGGGGGCGCGGGAGAAGGTGCGTCCTCTTTTTCTTACTTCCGACTTTGACTCGACAGGTGCAGTGGAAAATTGCCGAAAATGAATCTTAATGCATCGTGACTGTTCTTTTTCAGGTCCACGCCCCTCACGCCGGATTGTGCATTATCGATACGATTTGGGTCAGATTGACCCGACCACCTCCCAACTAAGCATAGCAACTGAGCTGTAAAATAAGCCAGCGTTTTTAGAGTGCATATTTTATAAATGACAACACTTCGAAGACTATGCTGCTCCGTGCCAAATCTAAACACCACATTAACATTAAAATGAACATTAACATTAATGGAATTTACACAAGACCATTTTGCTAACAGCTCCCAGAGCTCAGTGCTGTGTGTTTGTAGTCTGATCACTTCACCTCAGTCTCCATGAAGCAGAATCAACCAAACTCCATTTAATCCCTCTGACCTGTGGGAGATTTGCTGTTACGCTTGTTAACCTGGCTTCTCTATTCCAGACCATTCTACCGAATCACATGCTGACTGACCACACCGAAGACATCAGCCCTTACACACCGCTGCTGCTAGCATGACTGCCTTTTTAGCCTTTATGCCTTTTTTTCTGATATAATCTACAGCACTGCATTGTTCTTCATGCATATCTGGCTGAAATTATATGGGTTGCTTGCCTTGTTTACTTCGGGCTCGAGGTCCTTTGAGGCATTTATTGTTTATGCTTTAGCCTCATTACCAGGGGCACAAGCAATTCATCAGTCTTCCACAAGAAAGCCAGTATTAATACGGCGTCTAAAGTAGAATCGTTCGTTTTTTAATTTAATTTTTTATTTTTTTTTAGCCTTGTGTGTGTTGCTTTGAACTATTTACAGCTATTTTGTTAACATGGATACTTGTGTATCAATCCATTTTTTTAATATAACAACTTCATAACAATACTACCCCAACCCAATAAGTTTCTGGAAGAATGTTTTAACCATTTCTGTCAGACTGCCAGTGTATTTTGCATTAACCATCACATCATGGATCTGAATTAATCAGCGCAACACCCGGTGTTATAAACATTTTCTATAAAAAACAAACCCTCAACTAGTTTCCAAGTCGAAACAAGCATCTGTGTGTAATCCCAGATGCTAATTCTGAGACATTCTGCACTGCTGGAACGAGATGACTTGCTAAACTGTAACAACTCCACTGCATTTGAGCACAGATGGACAGTGTATAGGAAAAATCTGAAGATAACTCCTCCATCTGCTGTTCCCATCGACTCTGCAGCCTCCTGCATGTGCTGCGATAAAGAGACAGTGTTTGGTCCTGCAGAGCTGTTGGAGAAGTACTTACAGGTCACACACACTGATCGAAAGCACATCTCCTGACTGAGTTTTACACAGCAGAGCCACTCAATACTGATAAAGCAATAGTTTTCCCTCAGCATGACAATATTGCTAATAATTATTGAAAGCTAGGAGGGCCTGAGAAGCATTATGTAAATTAAATCAGGATTAATGATTACTACTAGCTTGAGTTTGAAGTTGGCCACAGTGGTGTTTCCAAGATAAATATAGCTTTTAATATGAAATGTTCCATGTTGAAGGAGGATGCTGGCATAGGTAGTAGACATCCATCTGGGCATGTATATCGAGTTTCATTGTTTACCTTTTTTATTGGTGCACTCTAAAACTGGAGAACTCAAAGAAGTTTATAAAGCAATTTCTTTAAGCCAAATACACTTAAATATAACAAGTCTGCATTATTTTTTTGTTATATTTAACAATTTTGAGGTATTTCATCCATCTATCCATCCTCTACAGCTTACTCCTTTATTGGGGTCACGGGGAACCTGGAGCCTATCCCAGGAGGCACGGGGCACAAGGCAGGGTACACCCTGGACAGGGTGCCAGTCCATCGCAGTATAATCACATACACACTCACACACCCATCCATACACTACGGACACTTTAGACATGCCTCATGCATGTCTTTGGACTTGGGGAGGAAACCAGAGTACCCGGAGGAAACCCCCGACGCACGGGGAGAACATGCAGACTCCGCACACACGGCCCCGGTGGGACTTGAGCCCCATACCCTGGAGGCGAACGTGCTGACCACTAAGCCACCGTGCGCCCCTATTTTGAGGTGATTAGTTTCCTCAAATTTTTTGAGTTAAATGAACTTATCCAGTTTTACAGTGTGGAATTACCTGATCCCATTATTAATTCTCCAGCATTTTGCTAACGTCGAGAGCAATATCGTTTAATTAGGTGCTAATACAGTGTATTCAGTATCACAGCACATACGGGCAAGTATAAAGGTACTGGTGTTTGAAAGTAGATAAGAAAATTCCAAATAACAAATTGCCTGACTCTGCTCAAGCTGTGAAATGGATAGATTTCTTTCTTTCATCTATGAAACACCCCAAGTACAAGGCAAAGTATTCAGCGCAGAGAAGTGTGTGACCTCAGCAGTCAAAGTTATTAAAGCCAATTTCAGCGCGAAGACTTTGAACCTATTAGCCACCAAACACAGCATCTGCTGACAGACCATATGAAGAGAGCCATGTGAACACTTTTTGGTGACACTTAATCACAAGAAATACATCTCTCACTTTTATCTTTTCAGAGCCAAGTCTATTTCAGTTCCACACAAGGTCAGCCTGGACTTTGTTTTTATGTTAGCTGGACCTCATGTCATATTTATAACTTATTGAGAAAAAGGCATAAAGCAAAGTAATTGCTTTCTATAGAAGGTGAGACAATGTAACTTTACCATGTAACAAGACCCTACATATTATAAAACCCAATCGACTGTAGTGCAGTTTAATTCAATTTAATAGAATACAACGGTGTGAAATCTACATGCATCATGTGACACAAAATCATACACGTTGTGCCTTGAATCGTTAAACCATGATATCAAACATGAGGTGCAAGTACTGCAACCATCGGGTTTTAAATTTTTACAAAAAAATGCACGGTGGTTAGCACGGTGGTTAGTGGTTATCACGTCCGCCTCACACCTCCAGGGTCGGGGGTTTGATTCTCACTGTGGCCCTGTGTGCGTAGAGTTTGCATGTTCTTCCCGTGCTGTGGTACCGGGTTCTCTGGTTTCCTCCCCCAGTCCAAAGACATGCATGGTAGGCTGATTGGCGTGTCCGTAGTGTATGAATGGGTGTATGAATGTGTATGTGATTGGCACCCTGTGCAGGGTATACCCAATGCTTCCTAGGATAGGCTCCAGGTTCCCCGTGACCCTAAAGGAAGGATAAGAAAATGGATGGATGGACCAAAAAAATGCAGGTACTTCTATTTAAAGGGCAAGCTAAGCAAGAGCAGCACCTGATTCCACCTGTTTAATCAGTTGAACTTGATTTTCAATAGACTCAGGTGTGCCTCTTGCTTGTTGGTATGAAAACCTGCACCCACACCAGCCCTTTCCTGATAAGATTATACACCTCTGATTTAGACAGTATTGTAAAACCCAGTTTCGGACATCCCTACTCAAGAAGAAGCCGCCAACCTTGGGGGTGTAAACTATGCACAAGTGATTTGTATAATCTGAATGGGAAGCCCAGAAAATCATCTTAACCTAGGGTTACTAACCCTAAATACGGCCCATTGTGAATAAACGTCCTGGGATAAGTACAGGATAGTCTTTATGATTACAGCACCAATTATTAGTCAGTTATTATGTCTTCAGCATCCTAGTATGATTATCCACTGAAGTAAGAGTGAGTCTTGGTTCGTGATAACTTTATCCATATGGGAATACACAGCAACAAAAGATGGGTCACAGTGCAGGGTGCAGAAGCTCCAGTCAGAAGTGGAGCGTCATGATGAATAAGGCAGGTCCAGAGGGCGGGAGAACGAAGTGAATCAGGATCTGGCAGCAGGAGTACATGGACAGCTCATCGGAGAGAGAGAGAGAGAGAGAGAGAGAGAGAGAGAGCAGATTATTAGGTATACTCTTTTCCTATAGATGTTTAAATGGGTATACCTTGTGATCAGAGTGCAAGTGGGCCTCCACCAGTATATCTCAGTTCTATGTCAGTGCAACTCAGTTTGCCATCAACTCTGTAAGCCATTGAATCCCTTAGATCTGCACTTTACCTGAGAGAAAATCCATGTCTGACTCAACAAACAGGATTTCAACCTAGTCGTAAAGTTTGAATTCTGAGCACTACCAGGAAGGTTGCTCCATAGCTGGGCGAATTTATAGGGGAAAACCGGCTGTAAATGTCACTGGGATCCTCCTCTCCAACTATCACACCAACACCGGGTGTTCTCGGGGTTTATGAACAAGATTCGTCATTATCTACACCAACGACATACTTATCTACTCCACAAATATGGCTGGACACCAACAGCATGTACAACTAGTTCTCCAAAGTCTCCATGACCATCAGTTGTTCCTTAAAGTGGAGAAGTGCTCCTTCCATCAACCCTCTGTACAGTTATTGAGGTATAACATCAGCCCCATGGTAGGTGCAAGTCATTCTGTCTTAGCCATAATCCTACCACAGTGAATGAACTTCAACATTTCCTGGGGTCTGAACATTTTTTTACAGATGCTTCATCAGGAACTTCAGCTCCATCGTAGCGCCAGTGACTTCCCTCCTCTGTAACAAGCCTTCAACTCTACTTTGGTCTCAGGAAGCATCCTCTGCATTCCAAACACCAAACAAGGTTCCCTTCAGCACCCATACTTCGACATCCGATCACAAGCTCCCATCCGTGGTGGAAATTGATGCCTCAACCACCAGAGTAGGAGCAGTGATCTCCTTCTAAACTATATCCATGTGCTTTCTTCTCCCAAAAACTCTCAGCAGCAGAACAGAACTATAATATTTGTAACCAAGAGCTGTCGGTGATTAAGCTGGCACTGGAGGAGTTGCACCACTGGCTGGATGGTTCCCTTTATCTGTTCCAACTAATCACGGATCATCAGAACCTGGAATCTCTCCGTGAGACAAAACGGTTGAGCCCTCGCCAGACCTGATGGGCCTTGTTTTCCCCCCGCTTCAACTTCTTTGTTACGTATCATCCAGGGTCCACCGCATATGTAAGACGATGCTCTCTCTTGGATTCACTCCTCTAAGCCAGCCCTCGCCACATCCGAACCAGTCCTTCCTTCTTCCATCATAGTCAGTCCCATCCACTAGACCCTGGACGAGCAGATTTCCCAAGCCAGTAACAGCAACCCAGCTCCAGCCAAGTGTCCTCCTAGTTGTATGTCCCCTTCAGATGTAACTTTTTCCACTGTTTAATAAATCTAAATGACAAATAGGCTTATAAATAATATCAATGAGAAATTTTAATTCAGAATGTGTTCTGTTAATGTAGAGCAGTGATTCCCAAACTTTTACAGGGCGAGCCCCCCAAATGGCATTAACATTTGTCCGAGGCCCCCCTTTTGCAAGATGTCTTTAAAACACATTAAAGATACAGACTTCTGAATATATCCCCCTTTTTATTAATAATTACATCTTACATATTTACATTACATTACATTATGTAAGGAATTGATTGTGTGTGTGTGTGTGTGTGTGTGTGTGTGTGTGTGTGTGTGTGTGTGTTGTCTGAGAGTGAGAATCATGTATGTATTTATTTTTTTACACCAAATTGTTGAGGCCCCCAGGGCGCCCCCTGGCGGCCCCCACTTTGAAAACCACTGATGTAGAGTTCAGGAATGAAAAGATCTATGCCTCAATCAATATCCCAAATATTAATGTACACATTTAAATAATGATATCTAAATAGTTGGATTAAGTTTATAAGATACGTTTATGAGATTAATATGTACGGAGTGGTCTGTGAGTTCTTTTATTTTTCTTTCTTCTTTTATTGAAGTTAAAAGATTCCCTGGATACAAAACGTTTCAGACCCCCAGCTAAAGCCAATAAACGTGTCTTACTGTGTATCTGAGGGACTGTCTTGGTTTGAATAAGCCAGTATACCCCAGGTTAAGATGCTAAACACCTGCTGACACTCTCTGATCAAGCTCAGTGTGGCACTTTTAAGGAGCACGATCCTCCTTTTGGGGTGTTGAAATATTTGGCAGGAGCTCAAAGAAAAAAGGATAAAGCGGTGCAGTCAAAGCTGGGCAAATATATCATACATGGTGCTTTTTTAAATCTTGGTTTTAGGAGTGTAGTAGGCAATCACAGCCATGCCGAAATTCAGTATAACCGTAGTCTTGCTCATGCGATATTGCTTTTATACAACAGTTCTATAAGCAATAAATTAAAATCGCGTAAGTGATATTCGGACACACTACGGCTAGCTTGCTGACAATGATTCGTACATTCCCATTAAAAGAGCTTCTGGTGAAATTTTTCTTCCCTTTTTCCTTTTCATCGTCATCTGAAGGGAGCCAAACGTTATATTCCTGAAGAGTATCGTTTGCCATGTCCGCTGATAATGTCACTTACTGTACTGTAGTAATAGGTTTTGAACTAGTAAGCGAATGAACACAGTGGAACGTGTGGAATAAAGTGCGGTTATAGGAAATATAGGCACTCTTGGAATACTGCTCGACCAATCAAATTAGTGGATCAGAACTAGCTGTTGTATACTTTTTGCTATGGGGTAGTTTTCTGTATGAGGAGAGCTTTTATGGAAGCAGTCTCCAGTGTCAGCGCTTTGTAAAAGTCAGCGGCTGTGGCTCAGTCGGTAGAGCGGGTTGTCCACTAATCGTGGGGTTGGTGGTTTGAATCCCGACCCGGTTGATCCCATGCCGATTTGTCTTTGGGCAAGACACTGAGCCCTAAGTTGCCCCCAATGGCAAGCTCGCACCTTGCATGCAGCTCTGCTACCATTGGTGTGTAAGTGTGTCTCATTTGTAAGTCGCTTTGGATAAAACGTCTGCTAAACGTAATGTAACTTTACGTTTTCCACCATGGAAAGTCAGGACGGAGAATTTTATGCTTGGGGGTTTGTTTATCTTAGTTACAAGGAGTGACTGTTTATAGCTACTATAACGTACGTGAGAACAGGAACTTGTTTCATGGATGTTCCACAATGTTACACTCAACTAGAAATGAATAAAGAGTATGACGTTCTTTAGTAATTTGAATCGTTGGAGATTTCTGTGGTACATTTACATTTACATTTATTCATTTAGCAGACGCTTTTATCCAAAGCGACTTACAAATGAGACACACTCACACACCAATGGTAGCAGAGCTGCATGCAAGGTGCTAGCTTGCCATCGGGGGCAACTTAGGGTTCAGTGTCTTGCCCAAGGACACTTCGGCATGGGATCACCCGGGCTGGGATTCGAACCACCAACCCCACGATTAGTGGACAACCCGCTCTACCAACTGAGCCACAGCCGCCCTGGATGGTATGAGATGAATAAACCCTGAGTTGCTATTATAGGAACATAATTGAAGCAAAATGTTAAAAGGTTCTAACAAAGATCAGAAAGTCCGCCTCCCCATTTTTAATAGGCGTTGATCACCGTGGGTCATTTTACTGACCGCTGGTATGAACATTGGTTAATAGAGGATTATTTGGTGTGTTATTTTAAATAAAAATCAGTTTATACAAGTTAGAACCAATACCAATTGGTTTTAATGACTAAAAAGGTAAACTATTTGCACCAAATCAGCCATGTGAATCATGTTAATATCTGAAGGAGTAATAAAGCAGGATGAGGATGCTTGGTGAGAAAGCGTTAGCTGTGTGTATTAATAGCTCAGGAGTGGTGAACAGTCTCTGAATGGAAACACTCTAGACACTGTATTATATTATCCAGATAACAATTACAATGACGAATTAGACTTTCCAGTGTGCATCACTGGAACAATGGAGGAAATGAGCTGTTGCCACATTCCAGCTACTTGAACATCTTTATGCTCTGAAAAATAGCTGACAGAAAATCTCTTAACACTCAGTAGATAGAATATAATCAAATTTTATGTGTATATGCAGAGTGCATCAGTGGCCATTTTGTCACATGCTCAGAACTAAATTAATAAGGTTTTATTGGTAATAAAATATTGTGTCGCTCTCTAAAATGTTACTCTAATCTAATATAGAGCTTGGTTGAATGTGGCAAACATTTAATTGGTTGCACTCAGGAGTGTGTATTATTCATATCCCTAACACTGTGTGCAGATTTGTGCAGGAGCAGCTAAAGGTTGATAAAACATCCCTCGCAGAAAGACGAGACACACAGCGCCTGGCAAATGGCTCCAATTTTGTGGATGAAAATAGATATGGATGAATAACTAAATGTCTGGCACCATTTTTCTCGCCGTGACAGTGCTCCCTCTGGGCTTTTTCTCTCTCTCCTCCATGCTCTGTTCAACCTTTTTAGAGGTGGGAAATCCATTGAATTTCAATTTCTCCTTCTGTTGGGAAGGAACACCCCGAGGGTAGGAGATTTGACACTAGTACATTCCAGGAATGAAATGATACCTCTATCAGGCTCGGAGACATCTCACCGGGACAGGAGAGACTCTCAAAACACCTCCAGAAATATTTTGAAGAACATATTATATATAGATATGCAAAAGCTGGCAAGGTTTCAGAGATGAAAAATATGTAAATTGAGGTTACAGGCTCATTCTCAGATGTAAGATAAAAGGAGAAATGTGTGCGTCACTGAGCATGTCTGCATTCTTGTGTGGTTAGACTAGAGGTAATGTAGTTCTGAGACCATCTCGTCCATACGTATACGGCATGGAATTTTAATTAGTATTTTATCGCTCACTTTAAATAAAATCCCTTCCACACAAACAGTGCTTCGGAAAAATGTCTCAGTCCGAACGAAAACCCAAAAAACGATTTGAAAACGCACATGCCAGCCCAGTAGGTGGCGATAGTATGCCATAAACAATTACATCAAACGCCTGAAGGATAACATAGCGCGTATTGAGCAGTAGAGAAGGCGGAAACACGATAATTTCAATCAAAATCACGTTATCAAATTAGAAAATTACAGACCGCAAAGGATCCTGGTGAACAATCCTAGCTCGCTTGCTGAAAAAATCAATAGGAACCGTCAAACTATAAATACCATTACAAACCATCAAATGCTAGCCACTGAAACATCACCAAATGGTTTCAATTACGTAGTAGGACATACTGTATTAAGGATATAAGTCTTTAATGGTATCCACTAGACAAAACATGCCACCAATAGAAGGCAACGGAATTACCAGCAGAGACCCACAGGGACCATTAACGTTTCCATTAAAACCAAAACAATTCCCGTTATAACCATTAAAACCATTACAAATGGTTTCCATCATGTAGTAGGATGTATTAAGGATGTAGGCCCTTAATGATATCCAATAGACATAACATGCCACCATAAGAAGGTAACGAAATTACCAGTAGAAAATCATAGGGACCATTAATGTTTCCATTAAAAGCAAAACAATTCCCATTATAACCATTAAACCATCATGTAGTAGGATGTATTAAGGACGTAGGACCTTAATGGTATCCACTAGACATAACTTGCCACTAATAGAAGGCAACGGAATTACTAGTAGAGACCCCCAGGGAAAATTAAAGTTTCTATTAAAACCTTAACAAATCCCATTATAACCATTAAAACCATTACCAAATGGTTTCCATCATGTAGTAGGATGTATTAAGGACGTAGGCCCTTAATGGTATCCACTAGACATAACATGCCCCTAATAGAAGGCAATGAAATTACCAGTAGAGACTCATAGGGACCATTTAAAATTTCCATTAAAACCAAAACAATTCCCATTATAACCATTAAAACCATTACAAATGGTTTCCATCGTGTAGTAGGATGTATTAAGGACGTAGGCCCTTAATGGTATCCACTAGACATAACATGCCCCTAATAGAAGGCAATGAAATTACCAGTAGAGACTCATAAGGACCATTAAAATTTCCATTAAAACCAAAACAATTCGCATTATAACCATTAAAACCATTACAAATGGTTTCCATCACATAGTAGGATGTATTAAGGACGTAGGCCCTTAATGGTATCCACTATACATAACATGCCACTAATAGAAGGCAATGAAATTACCAGTAGAGACTCATAATGACCATTAAAATGTCCATTAAAACAAAAACAATTCCCATTAAAACGTAGTCTTCAGACCAAAAATGCAGAGAAAACAAAATGTTTTCAAAAATATCTGTATAGGTATGGGCGGAGCCTAAGCACATATCACCATGTTCAGAAGCTACTGTTACTGTATAATTTTTCTTCCCAGGTGAGTTTGAGTGTGTGTTGCTCAGAATTCCTCTTAATTAGTCTGGATTGTGTTACATTTCACCGGTATATGTATAATATGATGATAAATAGACGAGCTTCTGCTGTTCCAGCTTCCTCACCTACGTTTGCTAATGAGCTCATCATTTACTTCTCTAGGGTGGAAACAAAATATAATGTGCAAACAAAAACACAAGAACAGAGCCAGGACTTTGGTCCACTTTCCTGAATACAAAGTCGACACACACACACACACACACACACACACACACACACACACACACACACACACATGCACACACACAGAAAAAATCGTATAAACCAGTCAAAAGCCAGTAATTTGCATCATTAGACAGTTTCATTACTCCAGACTCTGTATAAATTTAATGTCAACATGGTGACCCATGAAATTTGACATTGCGATCAATGATACAAAACAATTATATGATTCTGTGTCATATATTATAACTGCAGCACTTTGTTGGTCATGAACAATGCTCACTCAACAGCCTCAGGTCTGAATCAGGAGAGCCATGGCCGTGTAAATCATCGAGACAGGGACAACTGTGAAAGGTCAGACCACACCACGTATCATAGCTAATTAAAATGAGATGGAAATTTGAAATTTACAACTAGTCATTAAACCTGAGAAGACAGTGCTAATTGAACATTAGCACCCTGTAACTCACTGCTGGAATAATTGTCATTTTCAATTGCTTTCATAAGCCACTATTAGTGTGGAGCAGGTCAAGTGATTTACAAATGAGACATGACCACGTACAGGAGGTGAGATATGGATGGAAATACAGAAATATTGCAGTCTGAAGGAAAAGTAGAAGGTAGCATATATAGCTTTAAGAGTATATCAACAAAACAAAAGCTACAAGGGACAAATTAACAAAAGAACATTTTTTTTCGTCCACAATACAAGGCATTTCTCAGTGAAGCTTCATTTCAGATGAATAATGTCAAGATCAGGCAGAACCTTGGGTTTATTGAACTGACTTGGGGTCATACAGTGGTGTGAAAAAGTGTTTGCCCCCTTCCTCATTTCCTGTTCCTTTGCATGTTTGTCACACTTAAGTGTTTCGGAACATCAAACCAATTTAAACAATAGTCAAGGACAACACAAGTAAACACAAAATGCAATTTGTAAATGAAGGTGTTTATTATTAAAGGTGAAAAAAAATCCAAACCATCATGGCCCTGTGTGAAAAAGTGATTGCCCCCCTAAACCTAATAACTGGTTGGGCCACCCTTAGCAGCAACAACTGCAACCAAGCGTTTGCGATAACGTGCAATGAGGCTTTTACAGCGTCCTGGAGGAATTTTGGCCCACTCATCTTTGCAGAATT
>JAFFST010054711.1:48992-57725 GCA_022414735.1 Noturus placidus | reverse complement strand
CCCCCCATAAAAAATCATATTAAAAGTGCTTATACGTCCCTTATTGCATATCTTATTTCTTCCAGATATAAAATTTCCCGCTCTCTCGTGCACATCTCAAGAGTAGGAAGAGCTTCTGATTTCCATAGTTGTAATATTAGCTTTAAAAAAAACAAATAAATAAAAGAGCTCATATTTGAAGATTATTAAAATTTTGCGTCACCACTCCATCTTAAGAATTCTCAAGATGGGATCAGGCTCCGTCTCAATAGAATACACCTTTCCAATATATCTTTACAAAATGATTGGATCTTCTAATATAACCAAAGAGAATGAAACAAAGTGCCTTCTGATGATTTACACTTAAATTAAAAAAGTGATGAGATTCCAGTATACATTTTATCTAGGCTGGATTTAGAATAATGTAGTCTATGTACTACTTTAAATTGAATAAGTTTATGTCTAGAACATGTATTTTCTGTTTCTCAAACATTCATTCCACACATATTTATGTTTTGGATCTTGACAATATTTTCATTTTTGGTTTGCACATTGTAGGTCATGAACAAACGTGTCTCCTTTTGCCGTGTGATCATATTTACTGTATAAAATGTGATAAATATGGCCTAGGATGTTCAAAAATCATGTTTTCATCACTAGAAGAAAGAATCAGAGGATTATTATGATTTTCATCCATCCATCCATCCATCTTCAACCAGCTACTCCTTTTCAGGGTCACGGGGAACCTGGAGCCTATCCCAGGAGGTATCGGGCACAAGGCCCTGGACAGGGTGCCAGTCCATCGCAGGGCACAAACACATATACACTCACATTCATACACTACGGACACACCAATCAGCCTAACATGCATGTCTTTGGACTGGGGGAGGAAACCGGAGTACCGGGAGGAAACCCCCGACGCACGGGGAGAACATGCAAACTCCGCACACACATGACCCCGACGGGATTCGAACCCTGGACCCTGGAGGTGTGAGGCGAACGTGCTAACCACTAACCCACCGTGCGCCCTATTATGATTTTATTGAGAGTTATACTTCATTCCTGAGGGGAGGACATATCGAGTATTCACATAAACACTTAGCAAATCAAACCATATGTACAGTAGGGGAAATATTCAGTAAATATATTTCCACTGAGTCTCATGCTATTTTCACCAGACACAATACCATACACAAATATAAATAATTAACAATATTAAAATCCATAAATAAAGTTATGTGTAATAAAGTGGAATGACTTGGGGAAAAGTATTGAACACGCTAAGGAAAAACAGTTCTCCAAGGCAAGGTAAGGCAAGGAACCAGCTGAAATCCATACGTAGTTATACCTCCTATCTGTGCAAATTAATATCAGCTGAGTTAGTAAATTGATGGTCTATAAAAAGGGTTTTCGTTAACAAGGTGTCACACAAGAAACATCTCATGATGGGTAAAAGCAAAGAGCTTTCCCAGGACCTTTGCAACCTTATGGATGGAATCGGATACAGACATATTTCAAAACTTCTGAATCCTCCAGTAAGCACCATCGGTGCCATTATCTGTAAGTGGAAGCAACATCACTCCATCATCAACCGCCAATGCACAGGAGCTCCTCCTAGATAGTTAGTCAGAAGAATAGTCAGAAGAGTAGCCTAAGAGCCAAGGACCACTCAGAAAGAGCTCCAGAAACACTTGGAAGCAGCAGTAACCATCATCACAGAGAAAACAATGCACTCCTCTGCTCACACGCACCCTGAAAGACTCTATTACTAAAGAAAAGGCATGTCGAAGCTCATTTAAAATTTGCTACAACTCATTTGGACAAGTCTATGAAATACTGGGAGAGTGTAGTCTGGTCAGACGAGAGGAAATTGAACTTTTTGTCTGTCATGCTACATTCCATATTTGGAGAAGAAGTGGCACGGCACATCACTCTAAAAACACTACACCAACAGTGAAGCATCATGGTGTGGGGCTGTTTTTCATTACATCGTACTGGCAGACTTCATATAATTGAAGAAACGATGAATGGAACAGTTTTTCCGGGAGATCCTTGAAAAGAATCTGCTGCCATCCACCAGGATGATGAAGACGAGACGTGGGTGGAGCTTCCAGCAGGACAACCATCCAAATCATACAGCAAAGGAAACTCAGTTATTTTCAGAGAAAAAAAATAAGGGTGTTAGAATGGCCCAGTCAATCACCTGACTCGAATACAACTGAACAAGATTTAAAGACAATATGTTTAGAAGAACGGACCAAAATCACACCTGAATACTGTGCCACTGTGGCTCAGTCGGTAGAGCGGGTTGTCCACTAATGGTAGGGTTTGTGGTTTGAATCCCTGCCCGGGTGATCCCATGCCGAAGTGTCGTTGGGCAAGACCCTGAACCCTAAGTTGCCCCCGATGGCAAGCTAGCACCTTGCATGCAGCTCTGCTACCATTGGTTTGTGAGTGTGTCTCATATGTAAGTCGCTTTGGATAAAAGCGTCTGCTAAATGAATAAATGTAAATGAATACTGCGGAACATTCATTTCTTCATACAGGATGCATCTGGAAGCCGTCATTACAAACAAATTCTTCTCCACTCAGTATTAAATACTTTTCAGTTCATGTGCTCAATACTTTTTTTTTCCCCGGGTCATTCCACTTTATTACACATAACTTCATTTATGTTGAATTTACGTCATTCAAATGTATACATCGGTCCCATGTGAATGAACGGAGTTACATTAACACAGTTTGTTTTTGTGCATGTATTTTCAAAGCCCTGAATAAAATCAAAACCCTGCACACTCAAATCCGAGTCGGCGGGGATTGTGATGCGGCTCCAGATACTTTAATCAGGTTAATTTATTACTATAGTTATTTCTCGTCTTCAGCACCAACTTCATTTATAATGTAAGGGATCACGTTTATACTATGATAATTAATTGCAATCACTCTACACAGAACAAACTAGAAATTGGAGACTTGTTTCAATTAAATTCAATATAAGCAATGAAATCACATTTTGTTGAGAAAACTTTTTATATATTTTTATGTGAACTATGTGTAATATGGGGGCGCACGGTGGCTTAGTGGTTAGCACGTCCGCCTCACACCTCCAGGGTCCGGGGTTCGAGTGTGTGTGGAGTTTGCATGTTCTCCCCGTGTGTTGGGGGTTTCCTCCGGGTACTCCGGTTTCCTCCCCCAGTCCAAAGACATGCATGGTAGGCTGATTGGCGTGTCTAAAGTGTCCGGAGTGTGTATGTGATTGTGCCCTGCGATGGACTGGCACCCTGTCCAGGGTGTACCCCGCCTTGTGCCCGATGCCTCCTGGGATAGACTCCAGATTCCCCGTGACCTTGAAAAGGAGTAAGCGGTTGAAGATGGATGTGTAATATGTTCATTTCAATCGGTTCTCTTAAATCCGTGTACATGTAACGAGCTACTCCGTAACACTGGTATGGTTGATAAATACTATTGTTTATTTTTTGTTCAGCTCCGGTTTACCACCTGCCTGGCGATGTTGAGGTCTGGATCAGAGCCTCATTTGGTGATCTACTCCAGGTCAAGTCTCACATCTTCATCATTTCTGATTTGTGTCTGTCTGGACATCCATCTTTCTTGAAAAAAAGCGACTTTGTGCTCTTTCTGGCCGATAAGGATGACTTATTCTCCTGATTCTCTCCAGCGGTGAGCTGTTGTCTGCCCGTGCTTTGTTGAACATTTCTCTGGCAGGCTGATGTATTATTCATCCCAACAGGTTAGCAGCAGGATTAGTGCTGCCAGTGCCAGTTTTTTCTCTGTCCACAGTAATGCGCCTGAGGCTTAATGGTGCTGAAAAGCCGCAATTCCTAATGGGAGGAGAGCAGCTGCACAGCAGCCTCAGGCCCAGAAAAACTCCACTTTGCTGGCTCTTTGTTTTATTTTAATCACCAATCAGGGGGTTGAGAAGATCATACTGGTGTGCCGTGCTTCTCTTCTGTCTCACATGGACGCATCAGCACCAGCGCCCACCGAAGAACTACGATATCCAGTCAGCTACAGTTCTTTAATGCACTTCATCAGCAGGATTCTTCTGGATAATCATCCTTTGAGATAATAATAAAGAAGTGCCTATAAACCTAATAAGCATCCTCATGGGCCTGTCTTCTGAATAATCACCACCTGAAGGAGGAAAATATTCATGTTGTTCCTGATTAAATGTGATATCGCTAATGTAATCTGATGCCAGATGGCATTTATGGTATTTATGCAGACAGGGTGGCATCGCTGCATTGGGGCTTGTTGTATTTAACAGCTGATGGGCCTTGTGACAGCTCACATCAATCATAACGGATGGTTCAAATTTGATACCTCCCTTGAGCCAGCTTTAACTGAAACATCAGCATATTCCAGTGGAGAATTGGGGAAAGGCTGTGGAACAAATTGCCAGGACGGCCTTTAATGAAGCTTTTCGTACAGCTAATTGAAATCTGTAACACAGATGTGATGTAATGTAGGCTATTCCAACCAAAAAGGCTGACATGAGAGAAAACGATGATGCATAAGTTGGAACTTTTTGGCTCAAGTCATTAGGAGTACGACAGATTGGCATTTGGGAGCCAAGAGTCGCCTTCGTTATTTAGAGCTGGATTAGAAATCCAGATGGTTCCTTTGTTAGATTTGGGGTTGGAAACATTCTTTGCTAGCACTTCATACAATAATGAAACACATCCAATTATAATCTACAATGCTCCCCACAGCAAGATTGTTAAAACGTTTACTGCTCTGAAACATGAAATTCTGCTACAGAATGGTGTTTTTCTCCTTCCATGATCGGTTAGGGTCATAGTGGATCTGGGTCCATGCCAGGAACACGGGTCATGTAAAGATACACCTTGGATGTCATGCCACATTGTGCATAGTCAGTCAACATAGGGGCAAAGTTTTTGAAGGTTGGAAGAAACCTGAGAACCCAGAGGAAACCCACACAGAACATAGAGAGAAAATTTAAAACTCCACAGTCAATCATTTTTATACCACAGCGCTGTTGAATTCTGGATTCTAATTGGTGAGAAGGTGTGGATTAATTCTCCATTACAGAAGCAGAAGACCGACAGTAGTCCAGATGCAAATTACAAGTTTGCATTAGTTCTAATAGGTTATCACACAGGGAACGCGATGGAGCCAATCCCAGGGAGCATCGGGCACAAGGCAGGGTACACCCTGGACAGGGTGCCAGTCCATCACAGAGCACAATCACATAGACACTCACACACACATTCATACACTACGGACACTTTAGACATGCCAATCAGCCTAACATGCATGTCTTTGGACTGGTGGAGGAAACCGGAGTACCCGGAGGAAACCCCCGACACACGGGGAGAACATGCAAACTCGAACCCCAGACCCTGGAGGTGTGAGGCGGACGTGCTAACCACTAACCCACCGTGCGCCCAGCATCAAGATTGTTCTTCTTATTCAAAGAGTGACTTAGGTTAATTGGGATTCCTCAGAACAAACGGCAGTGTTTCCTACATCCTACATGGCACATTTGATCTCATTTCCTCTCTTTAATTAGTAGACTCCATGTTAAACGATGAGCAGGATCAGTCATTTTGTTACACCAGGCCCGAGTCAATGACACCATGTAGCACTGTAATGTGTAGAAAGCTTTGAGCTACACACCACACACACACACACACACACAAACACACACACACACACACACACACACACACACACACACATGTGAGATGGCAAGTGGAAGATATAAATATGAATGAGGGATTGTTTTTGTTGCCCGACCCACCTGCTGTGTGTAAATAATGCCTGCCAATGTAAACAGACAGACTGGAGCATATTCATGTTCTTATACACATCTGCACTTGGCACTATTTCTGCTCATGACTCTGCATAGATAATTGTACGTTTATGATGCCAGGCCATTTTTGCAAGTCATGACGAACCCTGTTTCTGCGTAATGACTTTGTATGACTTTGAGTAACGCTCTCTGCATATGTATTGATTTCCAGAATTCAGGCTTACAGTAAATAACAAGAGACACAACTTTTTTTTTAGATACATGTCACCAAACATTGACTCGTGAGGTCTAAAATAACTCAGAGTGGGCTTTAATGGGGAAGTAATCAATACCAGAGTGGTGCAATGAAGCGGTGCGACTGTTACCACCCCGAGTTGATTCATTTCCTATAACAGCACTTTATTAAGTGTTCAATTCCTTGGACACCACAGCAATTTGCCAGTGTTTCAGATTGTTTTCTTTTATTTAATGAGCTTTTTTTTTTTTTGTAGTTACATTTAATGTTGTGGAATATTGCTGCAAAAAAAAAAAAAAAAGTTAGTTGTTGTTCTGACTTACATATAAATCCCTTTTTACCCTCTCTCAATGTCTATAAGACAAACAGAAATGCAGCTTGGGCGGCTGTGGCTCAGTCGGTAGAGCGGGTTGTCCACTAATCGTAGGGTTGGCGGTTTGAATCCCGGCCATGATGACTCCACATGCCGAAGTGTCCTTGGGCAAGACACTGAACCCTAAGTTGCCCCCGATGGCAAGTTAGCACCTTGCATGTCAGCTCTGCTACCATTGGTGTGTGTGTGTGTGTGAGTGAGTGTGTGAGTGAGTGTGTGTGTGAATGGGTGAATGAGACACAGTGTAAAGCGCTTTGGATAAAAGCGTTATATAAATGCGCCATTAGCTTGTGATGACGCAGAAACGAATGCATCCATCCTTAGACAAACAAACAACCTGAATTCTTTAAATCAGAGGTCACCAACCCTCTTCCTTGAGATCTACCTTCACTGCAGGTTTCATCTCCAAACAAAATCTACCACACCTGTATTAGTTACGTCTAGTTTATGGATTTATAAAGCACATTTAAAACAACAGATGTTGAAACCAAAGTGCTGTACAAGGAATTAAAACAAATGAATAGAGTCAACAAAACACCAAAATGGGATTTAAACATAGAAACAGAAAGGGAAGATATTAATATGAAGAGGAAGACTATTCCAAAGGCCATGGGGCAGCCACCGAGAAAGCCCGGTAACCTTTAGCCTTAAAACGTGAATGAGGGACTGAGTGTAGTAATTGGCTGGATGGTGGAAGGAGTCTTGAAGTAGTGTACAGGGTGAGAATATATCAAATATACTGCGGAGCAAGTCTGTGCAAACCTTTAAGAACGAAAGCAGAATTTTAAAATCAACACGGAACCTGACCAGTAATCGGTGAACAACCACGAGCACAGGTGTAACGTGCTCACGTTATTTTACTCCCAGTCAGTAATCTGGCTGCCGCATTTTGCACCAATTCCAAATGAACAGTGGTTCTAGGCAAACCCAGATAGAACGAATTACAATAGTGTGGGCGGCTGTGGCTCAGTCGGTAGAGCGGGTTGTCAGCTAATTGTAGGGTTGGTGGTTCGAATCCCGGCCCGGGTGATCCCATGCCGAAGTGTCCTTGGGCAAGACACTGAACCCTAAGTTGCCCCCGATGGCAAGCTAGCACCTTGCATGGCAGCTCTGCTACCATTGGTGTGTGAGTGTGCACTTGTAAGTCGCTTTGGATAAAAGCATCTGATAAATGTAATAGTCCAACCTAGATGTTATAAATGCATGAAAACAGTTTCGAGGTCTTTCTTGGAGCGCATCATCTTGAATTTAGCAATAGACCTTACCTGAAAGAAACTACGTTTTACAGCAGCACTAATCTACTTAGAAAAGAAAGGACCAAGCTGACTGACAATGTCAGAGGACAGAGCTGATGGACCGAACACGATTATTTTGGTTTTAGCCTTGTGTAGCTGTAAAACGTTCATGATGTCCATCCAGCATTTAATGTCATGCAGACATTCAAACTAACTACATACAGAGCAGATCTAATTTTTCATGGGAACATAAAGCTGAGTGTCATCAGCATATAAATGCTATGATAAGTAGTGTCCGTCAATAATATGACCCAGAGGAAGCATATAGGACAGTTGAGCACAGGATGAGAAACACTTCCTTACATTAACAGAAAAGGTTCTCTTCTTGATATAAGAGGCAAACCACTCCGACACAGGCCCCTGAAACCAAGCTACATGATCCAGTCTTTGAAAAATATATCATGATCTACTATGTCAAAGTTGATCGACTAGATCAGGTGGTCATGATTACGGTTGGAGCTAAAGTCTTCTGGTAGGTAGATGTCCAGGAACAGTGTTGGTGACCACTGCTTTAGAGTAAATGTCAACTCAGATATATTTTTATATTTATATTTTACACATACATTACAAACATATTCAGACTTTAATTAATTAATAGTATTTGTAGATAGAATTTGATATGCATGGCAAGAACATGAACACAGTGTAGGTTAAGTGACATGACTACAGAGGACATAAGCTAGACACTGGGTGCTTAACAGGACAGGACTTAAATACTGGTGTTCTTTAATCATAAACGTGAAACAGGTGATGTGCAGGGCCTGATGGGTATCATAGTTCTGTGGCGTATGACACCAACTCAAAATAGCGAATGGAAAGTGTAAAAAAATAAGAAAATAATTCAACCTCAGGGCTGTAAACTACTCGTAGGTCATTTTAATCAGAATTCAGGAAAATTATCCTATGTAAATTTTAGCTGAGGGACGCACGGTGGCTTAGTGGTTACCACGTCCGCCTCACACCTCCAGGGTCTGGGGTTCGAGTCCCGCCAGGGCCATGTGTGTGTGGAGTTTGCATGTTCTCCCCGTGTGTCGGGTACTCCGGTTTCCTCCTCCAG